>SWBJ01000046.1:0-193156 GCA_024195555.1 Aureobasidium sp. EXF-12298 | reverse complement strand
TCTGGCCATGTTGTCGACTTTGAATTAACGTTGGTCGGCTTTGCAACTGGTTAGTGATTGAAAATGAGCGTGGGCAGTCGTCGCGCTTACGTTGAAAGGGCTCGCAGTTCGAAAAAGAAGGAAGGAGTGCGAAAACGCAGCTTGAATATCGGTCGGTGGTCGGACTGTGTGCCAAGCCGCGGCAACTTTCCCACTAACTCGATCGAGCCAGCCCATCAACGCTTCACTGACAGTCCAGACGCTCAACAACGTTTGTTCGCTCTAAGAAAAGAATATTCTGTCGAAGAAAAGACGAGGAACTTATTTGTTTCAAGTACTCTCATTCGGTGTGATAGTCTGGTAAGCCATTGACTTGTTTCTGTGAAGTAGACTCGCCAGCACCTCTGTATTCCTCAAGGTTTCTGAGCATCCATCACTCGCGCTTCGCTTGTCACCAGAGGCCATACATATATGTGAATGTTTTTTGTTCCATATTAACATATGGGGTCTTATCGGTCGGCATACTTGTGACCAGTTCGTCACCTAGCAGACGTCTTCAATCTCCTGCTCGCCTCCAACTCTGGGACCAAGATCAGATCTCAGTGTGCGGTTGAACAGTTCAAGCAACATCTCGAAGCAGATCTTGGTAAGTCCAGGGTCGTAACGTCCCTTGCTCATCTCGTCACGGATGAAGGCATCTGTGATGATTAGTTTGAGAAATGGTAAACTTGACTATTGTACTTACGTTGAGCCCAAGCAGCCTCGAAGAAGCTGAAGCAAATGCCGGCCTCGTGCAGAGTCTTGCGAATAAGATCACGGCCCTCAGGAGGGACATGGTTGTCCTTCTTGCCAAAGATCTACTCATACGTCAGCATTGAATAGCTTCCTGGTACATATCTGAAGCATACCATAATCAGTTCACCCTTGATATCCTTGGCTCTGGCCAACGAGTCATCGTTCTTACCCTCACCAAGGGTTTTTGAATGAATATCAGTAGCAAAGTAGCAGACAGCAGCGCTGACACGCTTGTCTAAAGCACATCGGTAAGCCAGGTGACCTCCCAAGCACATTCCAGTGGCACCGATTCTGCCATTGCAGGTCTCGAGTGATAGAAGCAGAGAGACACTCAATTCAGCATCCTCATCGTAAGCTGCAAGCTTTTTGGCGACCTTCCAGTCATTTCCCTTATCGGTTCCAGGTCCATCGTAGGCAAGAGGTTCAGGTCCAGTAAACTCGTGGTAGCTACTTGGGGCAGCAACAATGTAACCCTGACCAGCAATCTGCTTAGCGAATCGAGCAACAGGGCCAGTCACTGATCAACGATGTCAACTCGGTTCTTGTTGTCATTAAACGAGACCAACAGAGAAGAAAATGACTTACCCTGGTAAATCTCACTGAAGACGACTACACCAGGGAACTTGGCCTTAGGATAGTTGGGGACCGTTGGGTGCCAGGTAAACACGCCTTGAGAGAATCAGCAGATGAAAGCTATTGATTTGATTTCCTTGTACATACGCATGTTACCGCCATCCTTGGTGGCCACATCCTTGTAAGACTCTTCAATCAGCATTTTGGAGATTGATAGTACTATGTACGTCCAGTGTCTGCTTTCAACGCGGGTACAAAGCACTTTGAACCCTGAATGGCTGGAACCTGATACGAAGCATGCTGTGTTTCCTTATCGAGCGTTTTTGCTTCAATGGTACAAGCTCAAGATCTAGTCACGACGATATAAAGATCCCTTCTGGCCAGAGATACACTCATTGACAAGTGCAAATCTTGATGATCACTATTCTTGTTCCACTATTCTGGTGTAGCCTTACGATCAAACGAAGATGTGGATTGTACGATAGAAGATTGCCTAAAGCAGGTGCTTGGCAGGTGTCGGATAGGAAGATCTCGGATGGCCTGTAGCAGTTCATGTGACGTGCGAGGGGCCATCTCGGTGTCGGGTCTCGGAGCGATGAGCAATTGCCTCCCTCCTCTTTCTCGTGTTTTCCCTTTCCTTGGACCATCCCGTCGACACCCTCTGGGCTGGTCGACAGATCGCAAACATCCAATCCTAGATACGCCACTCGCATTGTGTTAGCAGACTTTTTGTCGACTTGAGTTTTGCTTGTTCGACCGCGGTAACCATTCACCTTGGACGCGTCCAACGACATCATTCCCGCATCTGTATCTCGTCATGTCTTCGAACCCGCAAACTGCTCTCTCGGCCAAAGCATCGAACCCCTCCAAATCCGTCAGCCTCTCAAGTCAATCGACACCCTCTTATTCTCAGACCAACGCCTACTTTGGAGAAGTTCTCGGTCAACGTAGAAGTGGCGGTTCAGGCAGCTCCAACGCCGCTAGCTCCAAGCCATCACCGACCCCGCGCAGCAACCAAAGTGCAAAAGCAAAGCACAAGCAATCGAAGAAGTTTAGACTCGCGGATGAGGATGCTCTTGCTGAATCCGTAAGTGATACTATCGACCTGCCAGCGAGCTTCCACCTTGCTCACTTTGCCACAGGCCGCCATGCATTCGACTAGCAGCCGCAAGGGTCAGACCTCTATCACTCATTTGATGAACTTCTCTCTCCCGCCACGTCCTCAAGCACACCAGCACAACTCTAGATATGCCTCAGGTCGCCCTCGACGCAACCCAACTTGGGGGCTAGGTTCTGGATATCATGCTGTGGATAAGGCAAGGTATGTTTTCTCCGACCTCTCCATTTTTGTGTATTGTGAGCGTATGCTAATTGTGCAGATACGTTCACGCCAACTATCGTTTCATCGTTGACCCCCGGGCCGACTATCGCCCTCAACGCGTCGACGCCGACGTCCACATCGACTGGAACAACGTATTGCAGATCCTCGTCTCGACCGAGTCTCAGTCTTCTGCATGTCCTATCTGTCTGGGCACACCCACTGCCCCGAGAATGGCCAAGTGCGGTCACATTTTCTGTCTACCTTGCTTGATTCGGTATATGCACTCGGATGACGGCACCGCTTCTGGAACCGAAAAGAAGGCACGTTGGAAGAAGTGCCCAATCTGCTACGACTCCATCTACGTCTCTGAGACAAGGCCAGTCCGCTGGTATACTGGCGCCGAGTTTGAACCCCCGAGAGAGGGAGATGACGTGGTGCTACGTTTGATACAGCGTCCTGCTGGCTCTACCCTCGCAATGCCCAGAGAGAGTCCCGACGCCCTTGGAAAAGGGGACGACATCCCATGGTACTTTGCAGCTGAGGTGATGGATTATGCTCGCGTCATGAAGGGCGGCGAAGATTACATGCTTGCTCAACTGGACGAGGAGATTCAGAACGTTAGGGCAATGGAACAAGAGGACGAAGTCATGTTTGGAGACGATACTCAGTGGACCAGTAAAGCGGTACGTGCTTTGAACGAAGCCAAAGAGAAGATCAAGGGGATTGGAAACCCACCAGCAGCACCTAAGAAGCCCGAGGAGCCTGAGCACAAGAAGCCCGCCATACAATTCAACCAGAGCGACGATGGAGTACCGGAAATGTATGCCATTCAGCAGGCTATCAAATCTGGACAAAGTCTACCGAATGCACAGACCGGACAAGCGGATCCACCATCGAGCGAGAAAGAGGTCGGCACCAAGCAGGAAGATCCCACGACCAGCATCTTATCAACATCATTAGCCGAGTTTCGTGCACGACAACATGCCGAACGACAACCGGACACTTACTTTTTCTATCAGGGGCTCTTGCATTACTATCTGTCATCTTTGGATATTCGCATTCTGAAGGCTGCTTTTGGAAGCTACGACAATTTCCCGTCCTCGATACTTCCGCGTGTTGAGCGAGTGTCGACAGGTCACATTGTCGACGACGATTTGCGTAAAAGAGTCAAGTACCTTGGACATCTACCTTACGGCTGCGAGGTCAATTTCTTGGAATGCGACTGGACCGATACGGTTCCGCCAGCGATCCTTGAGCAATTCCAAGGCGAGATCGAAAAACGTCGCAAGCGAAACAACGACAAGGAAGCACGGGAAGAGAAGGAACGTATTCGCGCCGAGAAGGCTGAAGATCGAGAGTTCGCAGCCGCTCGGCGAAGACGGGTCAGCATTCCAACAGAGAGCAAGTTCAGACCGGACGATTTTATTCCATTGGGTGCAAATGGTTCGGATGCAGCAGGCTCATTTGATGGTCATGGATCCTCCTCTTCACCACCCTGGAGCAATAGCAATAGACCGCAAGGGTCTGCCTATGCCTCTCTTGCGTCACCTGGTACAAGCCCAGCTACATCAAGGACAGTTTGGGGCACAACTGCAATTGCACTGAGTAGTCCTGAACTCGCCGCACTCCAACATGGAAACATGGACGATGGGTGGCTCGATGGCTGGGAGAAGGAGTTGACGCAGGAGGATGATCTGATTGCTCAGGTGCAAGCGGCAAGTCTCGGCGAAGGATCATCTTCATCCAGCAAAGCTGCAGGTGCTGCGAAAGGCAAGAAGAAGGGCAAGAAGATTACGTTGATGAGCACTACGGCTAGACGAGGCGCTTGATGATTGGGACTGGCTTTGTGGAATTGGAGATATCAGGCGTTTTACGAGGGCTCTTAGTGCATTGCATTGACATTATACCTTGGACGAATAGCGAACGTCCATATACATACAGCTATACAGATACGAAATAAATGAAGAAAAATGTCCAAACAATGACGAGCCGGCAGATGGTGGAAATGGACGATGATGTAAACACGACTAAAGTTTGGTCAGAAGTGGGTCCGAGGGTCAAGCAAAACAACAACGGAGATTGAGTATCGAGGCCTCCGCGACTTCCCTCTACCGGCCACCGGCATCCTTCCTAGGACATCAATCGCTGCTGCCATTGATTCATCATGACCGTCACGAGGAGCCAGACGGGCAAGACGCCCAGGTAAGCGCAAACTACGCGTATTATAGCCATGTATCGCGTCCACTAACACGAGTCAACAGAAAGCCAGAACTGCCCGAGGGCTTTGTTGAAACACCGTCGAGGAAGCGTTCAACGCGCAAGATGGCAGACTCGGGTCGCACTGCCTCGCCGTCGCCCTCAATCACCAGCTCCAAAACTCCCCTTGTCGACGCTCCTGCCAGCGAGGTCAAGACCAACGGCCATGCCAATGGCTCAGCCAAGAAGGAGAAGAAGAAGCGCATCATTGATGGCTGGCTCGAGGGTTCCGACCCTAAGGTGGACGCGAACCCTCACTTCGAGTTTGGTGGCAGCCCTGGAGTCACTGCCATGATGATCGGCTTCCCTATTCTTATGTGGTACATGTGGATCGGCGCTACCTACTACGACGGCGGCTTCCCCAAGCGCCAGTCTTCCAACCAGTCGTGGTCCGACTTTGGCAAGCAGCTCTTCGACCTGGCCTACAACGGCGCCTTCCCTCACGCAAAGGCATGGGCTATCTACTGGATCTTCGGCATCTTCGAGGGCATCTGCTACTTGTACATGCCCGGTGTCTACAGCAAGGGCAAGCCTCTTCCTCACCTGGGCAACAAGCAGCTCCTCTACTATTGCTCCGGTGTCACTTCTTTCTACCTCACCATTGCCGTCGCCTTGACTCTCCATGTCACCGGCCTCTTCAAGCTCTACACTCTCATTGATGAATTCGGTCCCTTGATGTCAGTCGCTATTCTCTCGGGCTTCATTGTCTCTGTCATCGCCTACATCTCTGCTCTTATGCGCGGCGCTCAGCACAGAATGACCGGCCACCACATCTACGACTTCTTCATGGGCGCCGAGCTGAACCCTCGTCTGTTCGGCTGGCTCGACTTCAAGATGTTCTTCGAGGTCCGTCTGCCTTGGTTCATCTTGTTCCTTGTCACTCTCGGAGGCTGCGCTCGTCAATACGAGCAGTACGGCTATGTCACTGGTGAGATGGCCTTCTTGCTCATGGCCCACTTCTTGTACGCCAACGCCTGCTGCAAGGGTGAGGAGATGATCCCCATTACCTGGGACATGTACTACGAGAAGTGGGGTTTCATGCTCATCTTCTGGAACATGGCTGGTGTGCCTCTGTCTTACTGCCACTGCACCATCTTCCTTGCCAACCACGATCCCGAGGTTTACGCTCACTCCTGGCCCGTTCTTGTATGGTTCTTTGGCAGCTACCTCTTCGCTTACTGGGTCTGGGATACCGGCAACTCGCAGAAGAACATGTTCCGTGCCCAAGAGCGTGGTTTCGAGATGAACCGCAAGACTTTCCCTCAACTTCCCTGGAAGGCTGTCAAGAACCCCCAGAAGATCGAGACCGACACTGGCAACGCTCTCCTCTGCGATGGCTGGTACAAGTATGCTCGCAAGATTCACTACACTTGCGACATGTACTTTGCTCTCTGCTGGGGTTTGATCACTGGCTTCAACTCGCCCTTCCCTTGGTTCTACCCTGTCTTCTTTGGCATCATGATTGTGCACCGCGCTTCCCGTGACATTCAGCGTTGCAAGGAGAAGTATGGTGATGCTTGGAAGGAGTACGAGAGACGCTGCCCCTACCTTTTCATTCCTGTAAGTTTTTCTGCTTTCATATCACTTTCTGACCAGATTACTGACTTTCTTTACAGTACGTCTGGTAAACAACGACAACACAGTTACGGCAAAAACGATGTATATGATTCTGGATTGCGGGGTTTTCCCATACATCTGTTGTAATATTTCAAGGAGTGGACGGTGTCCAAAAGGTACAGCGGCTTCTTTCGCGATCAAGAGTCGAAAGACCTGAGCCCAAGGAAGGGGGACGCTGTACAAGGGGAGTTTCTCAGCCTGAAAAAAGATGATCTAGCTGTCTAGGGAGGACTCGATCGTTCCTATGTAGGGAGGACCTTTTTTCTATCATTGTTTTCTTTCTTCTTTCTTTTGGGAAGGTGTCTTTTTCTTGATATTCCTTCTCTTTCGCTGCATTGAAAATTAGGCAGGGCATACAGCAGGAAGTGGGAGTGCACATGTAGTAAACGTTACTCTTTGTATTATTCGTTTTAGCAAAGCAGAAACAACATTCATACCAGAACGAACACGCACCCTCGTACGATTTTGAAATCTCAAAGCTTTCTAATCAGAGTGAATGTCCAGCTTGCATCTTTCGAGGAATAAGAGGGCTGGGGGGAAAGAGGAAATAGGTATTACTGAAGTTGACTAGCTAGTCGCGCGCACGGTCTATCCGCGCAGAACACCAGCTTCAAAATTCGTGGTATACCACAACTTCTCCACGGTCGCATTCAACGACGAGCGACTTAATTCGTTCCAAATTTAATATATATGTAGATGATTACTTCTTCATCCTTCCACGAACAGATCTAGCTATTCTGTCGTTGTTTTCACGCTCGCGAAGGATTCTAAGATAGTAATCCTCTTATCGTCGTAATACATCGATCTAATCGATTAAACCACGTCCTTTAGCCCTTGTAACACGCTTACGAGGCTTCTCATTAATCATCTAAATAATATAGCGGTTTTTTTGTTCAATGGTTTCGCTACGTTATACTAATTTAATAGTAGCTAGTTTGTGAGCTTTTTAGGACTTCTTATAAACTAGCTTTAAGAGCTCGTACTTAGCTTTAAATAAGTCTTCTTGCCTAGTAATCTAGTCTATACACTATTAAGTGTCTCTTAGATGTACAGGCGTACTAATTACTTATAGTTATAGTAGTAGTGTTAGGTTATAATTAGTGATCTAGACCTCCTCCTTTTAATAGACCATATCTAGATTCTAGGGGATAATACTAGCTTCTTTCTAGTAGTTCCGGATGACCTTTTCTTTTATAGTTTCCTTATGTGCCTTGTCGTAGAGTACTAGAAAGTCTTTGCGCTTAATAGGACTAGCATCTAAGAATTGTTGTAGCTTATACAGATTAGACTTATAGTGGGTAGCTAAAGGTGAAAATGCAGCTAGATCTAAGGGTTAGAGAATATTAGAAGTATGTGGTAGAAGAGTATAGAGTATTATCTTGTTGTCCTCTATAATCTTTTCGAAAATATTGTTAATATAGCTCTTATGGCTATCTAGAATAAGTAATCTATAGGTAGACTTTTTGGCTAGCTAAGTATAAGGAATAAATACCTGTTTTAACCACTAGGTACCGATCTAATCATCTATCTAGCCATTCTCCTATGCTGTATAATAGTATAGGGGAGGCTATTTAGAAAAATTATTAAGCTAGACTATCTTGCCTTTAAAGATAACTAGAGGTTCGATGGTTTTAAAAGCCGTAGAGATATACTTAATAATTAATACCTACTTACAGTCCTATAAAGCCTTAGTTCGAGTCCTCTTTTTCTTTTAGCCTATAGTCTTGTTTGTAGACCTGCCTATAACAGTCTGTTATGTATAGATCCTAAGTCCCTAGCTATGTTTATCCATATTATACAAATTTTCCCGCTAGATCTTGTACTTCTTCATTTACTAATTTAGATACTAAAACTATATACGAACATTCTCCTCTATAGCCTAGTTGATCCTATTAGACTCCTGGAACTTGCTAATCAACTTGTCGATATCTAGATAGCGCGAAATAAAGCGATTAACCTATCGGCAGCTAACTTGTTAATAGACTCCCTCTTCGCGAAAAATCTAGCTAACTATTGCGCGAATTCGGACCTTAGTTGGGGCCCTATGTTGATTATCTAGCTTAATAATACACTAAACAAGGGCCTCCTCTTGTAAATCGGTTAATCTACGGTCCTTGTTGTGTGATTCGAGACGGGAGGGCTGGCTATAGTAGCGGCCGCGAACTGTCGATTCCGGGAGGTCGAATTCGGCGGCGGCGGATCTTAAACTCTTGTATTGACTAGTTTTGAACCCCTCGATCGCATTAGTAATGTTCTTCTCGCAAGATAACTCCATTGGTTGTGTATATACATCAGAAGAAGAGGAATAAACAGAGGGTTAAGACGCGAGTTGAGACGCGCGAGTACCCCGCATGCGCGACTAGCTAGTCAACTTCAGTAGTACAAAAAGTCTAGCTGGTTTGGAAAATGCAAGAGTAGAAAAAGGAGACACTCCAAAAGCCTCCCTCTGTCGATTGCTGTGTTGCCCCGATTGTAATAAAAAGTTGCCTTGTGATTGCTGCAAAAAGTGGTGCAGTCTGTCTCTTTCCTAGTACCCAAAATACGCCTATACGCCTTGCCAATGAAGCAGTACCCACGGTTTAACCAGCGATGAGAACCCATAACAAGAAAACTGTTAATCATGTCAGTATTGCGAACGCAGGTGATGAGGAGAAAAGGAAGAAACTCACAGATCATCAAAACACCAAACATCTTGGCCACAAGCCATCTATTGCCTTGCACCCTAGACCAGTACTTCATAAGTTCGCGTTGCGCACCTTCGACATTGTCGACGATATCCTCGGTGTTCGCGTCAATGCGTTGGATCATGTCGCTCTGCTCGCTAACCATTTGAGCCAGTTGACCAAAGATACCTCCGAGTTCGGCGATTGTGCGCTCAATGCCTTCTATGGCTTCGCCGCGCTGTTGTATGTATCCATTATTCTGGTTTCCTTCTTCAAGGAGTAGCATTTGTTGCTCTGATTGCGCGCCTCGTGTCAAAGCCGATGAAGATGCGCTCGGCGGTTCCAGCGTCAGAAGATCTTGTCCTTGATTCATCGGCGGTTGTGGCGAGCGGCCTCGTGACGGTGGCGCGTATAGCGGGCTATCGCTGCGTCCCTGAGGTACCAAATGTCCAGCATTGCTACCAACGGTATTGACAAAGTTGTCTTGACGTGAGCGACTGGCTTGTACATTCTTAGACCGCACTTCCAAGACTTCCTTGAAGTTGCCTCCGACGTTTGCTAATCTGCTTTGCAGCATGACGACGACATTCTCATTGTGTTGGCCTTCTTGATCTTGTCCGCCCTTGGGATGCGCTGATTTGTTTATCGTTGACAAGGCGCCGATCTGTTGGTTCAGCGCAGCAAGATCTTGCTTGATGACATAGGTGAGTTCGGCGATTTCAACAGGCTTGTCGTCAAAGAGGGTCTTGCAGCGAGCCAGTTGTCCAAGGCGTTCGAGTTTGCCGACGGTGGCTGCAATGCCCCTTCCTATCTCGGCGGCCTTGCGCGCAAACTCGCTGCGCTGTTTGCGCGTAGGCTGGGCTGAGAGTTGGGCATTGTTGGGCAGCAAATGTTGTCGGTTCTGTGGAATCTTTGTGTGGGCGAGGCGTTTTTGGGCGAGGGCGAGGATGGAGCGGAACTCTGGAGTGCGGTCCTGGATTGACGATGTGGCTGCCGACATGGCTGCGACGTGTGTTTGCGTGTTCTGATGGTGTGTTCTATTCAGGTAGGCGATGAGAGTCGGGATGGTCGGCGGAGAGTGATTGCAGGGTGTTATTAGGGCGTATCAGGTCGTCTTCATTGTTCAGGTCAAACGTCCAGCTGTCGACGTCCGAGAGAGTCGAGACGTTCTCCGCCATCCCCTGGGCCCTGGCCAAGCCACATCGACACCGTCGTCATCACCCACAATGTCAATACACGCAGCAGGAGCAGCAAACTACCGACCACATTCACATCGACGCCAAAATACATAATTAACTGATCTCGAGAACAACGACTCGTAGACGCTTTTTTTCTACCGTCCGCCTTCGTCCATAACCAAACAAATAAAAGCACACACGCTGGTTCATGCTCCCCATTATAACGCCAGTGCCCCACATCCCCATCTCACCACTCGTGTACCCATCATGCAACTCCTCCAACAACAAGTGCTGCCAACATCTCCTCCTCACTTCGTACCTTGATGTTGATCGTCACTCCACTCTTGGCACTGAATGCCATTCTGACCAGCGATGCCACCTTGCCACCCGTCACGCTCTTGCCGTAAAGCTTGAGACTGTGCGTGCTTGTAGAAACCGTCACTTCGCTGCCCTCGAGAGGCTGCATACCCAAGCTCTTGACAAGCAGCTCGGTTGCTTCAGCCAGAGTCTTGGCGTTAGAGAGCTGCAATGTCTCTTCGGCCTCGTGCTCATCGTCCGAGGGAATCCCGTTGAAGATGCTGTCGAAGTTGCCAGCGAACGCGGGCACGATGTAGTCGGACCCAACAAGATCCAAGTCAAAGATTTCGTACTCGTCTTCGTAACCCTGCTCTTCGGCTTCGTTGGTCGACGGATCAATCTCCTTGCTTGTGAATTTGAGCACGTTGCTGAAGTTTGCCGCAGAGAACTCTTGACCTTCAGGGCGCTTGAACGACACGTAAACAGTGCCAGGCTCGTCTGTCTTGAGCAGGGGAGCAGGAATAGTAAACTCTTCTTCCAGACCACTGTCTTCTGACTCGTCCATCGCTGTAGGTGTGCACACTACTGTTACATCGGCAAGGACTGTGTCGGGCAGCGTGTTCTTGATATCGTATTGGATGACAACATGCTCCTTGAACAAATGCTTGACAGCAGTGACAACATACTCGGTCTCGCTCTCGGTCAGCTCGACGATAGCACTGCTCTTTAGAACACCTCCATACGAAGCAAGTTCGGGGATGGCTTGGAGTTGTTGAGCATACTTCTGAGCAGCTGCGCTTGCCGAGGCAGCAGCTTCTGCTGAACCACGGGCAGCCGCAGGTTTGGGTCCGGCTGAAGGTGCCTTGAGGGTAGGAGTAGCGGTGGTGAGTTTCTTTGTACGGTCCTCGGCGAGCGATTGTTCACGAGTGACGACAGGCACGGAACCAAGATCAAAAGGTTGAGAGAAGGCAGCCGATGAGTCGGCTGTCACATACATGACAAGCTGGTGCTCCAGAACTGGCAACGAAAACATGGAGTCTAGATGACAAATTAGCACACCTTTATCAAACACATCAAGTTTAGCAATATCTTACCATTTCTGACAAATTTGCTAGCCATGTCGTCATCCTCCTTCATTAGACGCAAGTTGAGGGCTGCGCGATCTCTAACCTCATCGTCTGTGTCATCGAGACAACGGGTGAGAAGAACGTTGACGCTGCGCTTAACATCGGGATCTTGCTGACCAACACCAAACTTGGCAAGAGCAGTGACGGCAGATGCGCGCACAATGGCGTTCTCGAGTACAACACGGTTGTAAATGTAACGAATGTACTTGGTAGGGTTGGCAGTTTTGGGACCCTCCATACCCAGTAAGTGCAAAATGCGGACAGCCAGCTTGGTGAACTCGCAGTCCTCGATGAATTCACACAGGTGAGAAAGAGCGTCCTCCTTGCTTTCCGGCACAAACTTGATAAGGTCGAAAATGGCCTCAACAACGCTGCTCTTGAACTCGTAGCTTCCTTCATCGCGGATCGAGGTGCTGAGGAATGCAAGCATACCAGCCTGCTTGCTAGGGAACTTGAGGGCGAGAGTGCGAACAGCCTCAACAACAGTAATCTTGAACTCATCGGTAATCTCGGCCATGAAGCCAGATATTTGCTTCATGAGACGATCAACGCTTGACTCGTTGCCAGTCTTGAGGAGGGTGGTGATGGCGAATGTTGCAACAGATCTGTTAGAGTTTGTGATGAGAGCCTCAATGTCGGGATTGCATTGGCGTACAGCCTCAGGCTTGAAAGAGGCAAAGCTGTGAAGGATGCGAATAGCAGCGAACTTGGTGACAGATCGGGGAGAAGTCAAGAAGAGTTGAAGGACGTGGACAGCTTGCATAACCTCGTTGTCGGTCAAATCGCCGACTTCACAGATAGCCTTTGCAGCTTCAATGTTGACCAACTCGCTCTTGTCACGCAACCAGCCATCGAGCAGCTTCATCATGGGAGCGCGAAGGCCGGCATCCTCCTCGATAAGCTTGGCGGCCAGACGAACGAGCATGAGACGGGCTGCGGGGCTCTTGACAACTCCAGGGGCACTGTACTGTTGAACCATCTTGACCAGAGCCATGCGATCGTGAGAGCGCATTTGGTAGAGCAAACCAATAGCGTGATATTGGGTCATGAAGTTTGTGTTTGATGCAGCAAGACTGTGTGAGGCTGAGGTACCGAAGCCAAGGGAGAAGCCACCTGAGGACTTTGTGCTCGAAGCAGCCTCTTGGGTCTCACTCTGCCAGCGGCGGACAATGTCGCGGGCAATGGGCAGCAAGTGGTAGGAAGATACGAGAGCGGCAGAAGAAACGGAGGGGGTCTTGTCGACAATGGCCGTCTTGATGTTGCGCTCGATAGCCTGGACGGTGGAAGCGTCGATAATGCGACACAGAGCACGGATGGCGTTGGCACGGTATACGACATCGCTTCCGACAGCAGTGTCCTTCATGATACTGCTGGTGACCATGATGACGTCCTGGGCGGTGTTGGCGAGCTCCTTGATGACCAGGTAGACCATTTGGCGGAGGGCAGCATCTTTGTTTTGGAACAGCTTGGAGATGCCGAAGAAGAGAGAGGTGGCTTCGTTCTGGGGGAATTTCTCGCCGGTGAAGAGCAATAGTGAGATCTTGGTGAGCAGGACACGGCATTTGCGAGGCGAGATGGGCGATGTGTTGAAGACACGAGCTATGAGGGCTGGTTAGCAACATGTTCAGCTCGGCGTGGTGGGTCTTGATGTACGGACCCTCCTGGAAGACCGAGGTGCGGTCGACCTTGAGCAGGCCGGCCTCGTCCTCGTTCTTTTTGTCGTAGCTCATGGTTGGTCTTCAATTGCCTGGCGTGTATAGCACTCGACAGGCCATGGACTGTAAACGTAGCATCCACAACTCCCTAACCCCCGAGCGCGGCACCTTCCGTCGACACCCCCGTCATCCCCGCCAAGGCCCCTCCAACGGACCTTGCAGTTGGACCCTCTCCGCGCTTTCCCATTATTCTGGAACAGCTCTCGACTGCTGCCAGACGCACAAGACATTTTCTCCTTGTAACTACCGCAAACATGGAAGGTATGGGAGGTATGCCTGGCGGCATGCCCGACATGCCAGTCAATGTTCCTATCGACGACCCCAATGCCGACACCGAATGGTAAGCCGCCTGCTTCTTCATTTACACTCTGTCTTCTTATACCGACATGGCTTGCTCACCAGACCAGGAATGATATCCTTCGCAAGCACAAGATCATCCCCGAAAAGCCTCCCTCGCCCACCCCCATGATCGAGGAAGCCTTGACCGAAGCCCGTAGACTTGCCCATGAGAACCGTTTAGAAGGCAAGGAGCTCGACGAACTAGCTGAGCTTGAAGATGAGGAAGACGAAGACTTTCTCGAGTTCTACCGGTAAGCTCGCCCCCCTGCCCCGCCTTCTTCTTATCTTACGCCTTCCTCCTCCAGTCAGAAGCGATTCAACGAACTCGCTGCCATCCAATCCGCCTCCGTCTACAACCAGGTCTACCCTGTGCAAAAGCCTGATTGGTCGCGCGATGTGACCGAAGAATCAAAGAAAGCCTACGTCTTGGTACTCCTCACCTCGTCCTCTGGTACAAACGTTGAGTCCCGTCTATTGGTTGAAATCTGGCGCGAGTTGGCTACAAAGTTCGGCGACATCAAGTTCTGTCAGATTCAGGCAGATCTTTGTATCGAAGGCTATCCCGACAGAAATACTCCGACCGTATTGGTCTACAAGGATGGCGACATCAAGCGCCAACTAGTCACTTTGCGCGATCTGAAGGGTGATCGCACAACTGTCCGCGACCTGGAGGATCTGCTTCGTTCTTTGGGCGCCGTTGACCCTAACGACTCGAGACTGCACCCTCGTCAACACGATGATGAGGTACAATCTACTCTTCGTAGCGCCGGCCAAGGCGCCGGTCTGGGTAATGATGATAGCGACAGTGATTGGGACTAGACCTGCCCGCTTTCCGACATGACTCGAGTCGCAGCCCGTCGGAAATGATCATCTTTCAACATACGAGCCCGAAATACCTGATCCTAGCGCGCCATCTGCTAGGCTCCGCGGCGTTGCAGGCCTATCATCCACAACCACAGATTCGTAATTCATGCTTGGGATACCGGACGATTGACGAACAAGAATCGGTCCTGTATGAAACGTGGTATTTGATTTGGTTATGAACGTCAACACAACCCTACCAAAGTTGACCAAATTAGCCGCATGTTCGGACAACATGCTGTAAGACAATTCCGGCATCCGATCTTCTATACAAATTCGAACCCACAAAACGCCCGGCTTGCGATCCCACAACTTCGGGGCAAAGACAGAAACATAAATGAAAGACGTTATATATTGGCTGCGTCTGGGCTGTTTACAGAGAATGGTGAGTCGCAAAAAGAAGGCCTCGGTATCGACAATGCATCCAAGGCCGTAGTGTAGTTGTTATTGAGCTGGTAGGTTCACATTAGTCCTGCCTATTGTTGGTACTTTTCTGCGGCGATCAGGCTGCAATACGTGGTTCGGCGACGGAGGTTGCTTAATGCTTCGTAGGACTTCGTTTTCTTCTTTTGCACGGAGCAGCTCGTGTCTCAATTTCTCATTATCTGACTCCAGAGAGTTGGTTCGTACCTCTAGAGCCGATAATTGAGCTTCTAGTTCTTGCACTCGCTGGCGTTTGCGATCTCGAAACGCTCGTTGGCTGTGACCATCACGATATGTTAGCAATCGATTAATTCACGAGATCCGGAAGTTCTCAATACATACGCAGCCCGATTCTGTGCTTTCCGCCTACGCTGTGCCGGCGTCAGAGGTTCCTTCTCTTCGGATGTGGCACTGCTGCGCCGTCGTTGATACTCCAAGAGTTCATCAACGTTGAACTCTACAGTCGGAGGCATGTGTTGCCCGTAGTCGACCTCAACACCATTACGATATATTGCAGGATGCCCTGGTGGAACAGAGGCATACCCGTTGTGGCCGTCAACAACTATCGGTTCAGCTGGCGTCGTGTGGCCTGAAGTCATTATCGGAGCTTGGTTGAAAGCGTCTCCTACTGGCGCAGCAAGCGGGTGCTGCTCGTAGCCATAGGAATACTGAGATAGCATGAGTACAGATGATGTGCGACCTGTTATTGGGTCTGCATACCTGCGGTACGGCTGACCATACAGGCGGTGTATGCGTGTACCCTTGATTGTGGTGTGCATATATGGGATGGTGATTGGCGCCTGTCGTTACGCAGGCTTGGTGGTATTCCATGCTCGATTGATGGTTGAATGGTTGCAGAAAACACTGGCAAGCTGATGTGTCGATCAGACAAAGATGGTTCTGTCGGAGAGCGCTGGTAATGGGGTGAACTGAGGTTAGAACTGAACCCCTTATGTTTGTCGTGCGGTTGTTTCTGGACCGGGTTGACAGAAGTGCTCGCATAAACACGGTCTCTTCTCTTGACAGACAAACGATGTGGCTTCCACGTTTGAGGCAGGGAGGCTTATTCAATTAAGGACAATCAGCCGTCCGAGTCAAGTAACGGACGCAGGGGCTTTCGTCTGTCAATCGACCCACGGCTCAAGACCGTGGCTTGATTCCAAGACGGGGTCCTCAGTTCTAGCTGGATCCTCGACAACATTGTCAGACAAGTTCAATGGATCTAGCGCGCTGCCGATCCGATCTATTGTGGGCCACTAACCACGACCTGACGGGCCACCCTCAGTGTGAGCGGAAGCCACCCCGCCGCTATGATTGGTTCGATATCCGTTATGGGCCATTGTACAGCCCTGCATCTGATTACTGATACTCTAGTGAAGATCAGAATTAGTTTTTATGTACAAGTCATCTATCAGAGAAATTGTAAATCTGGTCGAGAAGCTGCTGCTGCTCATACATATGAATGCACACGCGTCGACCTTTGCAACTTGCTAGCATCTATACAGTACTTCTGCGTTGCTTCGGTATCTAACCTTGTTATTGGGGCCATGGCTTGAGATCTTCGCTTGAGACAAGCCACAAGCTCCACATGCCGAGTCCCCCAACCAGTCGTTCTCCCGGCGCACACCGTGTGAGTCAATCTCTCGTTCTGAATCTTAAACCAGATGGTGGGTTACCTAGTCTTCCATAGCAGACAGTCGTTATGTGTTCTGCGACGGCTCTTGATGTTGTCCAGAAGATAGTGGATCCAACGTTCCAGAGCCGAAGGAAGGGCTCACACATAACGCTTTCAAGCCTCAATCTTTTCAGCTTGCGAGTTGGCCTGTTCGGTTGTGTTTGACCGAAGGTATCCGCGATCTACACAGGCCACCCATCAGGCTTGGTCCACGGGTTCGGCCAGGATCTAAGGTCGATTTCATCCAAAGATGACTAGGGAGCCGTTTTTTAATTTGAATGACTTTGTGAGACAACTATCTGCAGAACTAGTTGAACTGCTGTCAAGTGTTGGAGACTCAACCAGACCCTTTGAAGAGCATGGAATGATACCTCAAGCAACTCTTCCCTGTGGCTCCCAATTTTTAAGGTTCACAACATGTACCTGATCATTGTCTGAGCGATGCGAATCACGATGTGTATTCATAGTATTCGGTTACGGTTTCCGAGATATCACTCCCACATGTACTATACCATATGCATCATGTTGATCATGGTCTGTCACTGCGGCATGTTGGATGACAATCCCGCTGCCCGCAACTTTAAATGTTATCTATCGACCTTACTTGAAACCCACACCCTGCGTACGCTGTTCTCAATTCTGCTTTATCTTCAAATCGGATCTGCCTTACAAGTTAGTTGGCCCCAAGTCTGAACCCTCCCCAGGAGTGACTTTGGCACGACTACAATTCATGTCTGTCTCGCCATTAAAGTTCTGTCACTGCCGGTCCCAGCTGCGTGGCTCGGGCTTCGGAGCAGCACATAGACCGAAGCAAATCAAAACGTCACTCAATTATTATTGCAGTACCTTCTGACTTGCAGCTATCACACACATAGTAGGGGGCCAGGTCAGCCAGACTGTGCATTCAATCAATTCATTATTACCATTGATTCACCGACTCTGTGACAGCGATACCCAGGTCTTCGGTACTATGAGGCTTGAACGCCTTTTGTATTGCATGTAACTGTAGCGCTTTGTTCCTTGCGGCGTCGCCCTCCTTGGACCTACCTCCGTTTTGAGGACGCACATGCCGCAAACTACCGTGCAGCTGCTTGAGTGTCCAGCTCCTTTCTGATGCCAATTGGCCAGCACAGCGGCATTACGGTGTACGCCCATCGTGCAGGTTGTCTCGGCTGATGCATGCGGCAGCCATGGACGGGTTCCTCGCAGCTACTGTCTCATCTGTGATCATTGTTCCTCCTTGCCAAGCCACACAGCAATGATTTGAATTCCAAGGTGAGTGTCTAGCCCCAAGTTGCAAAAATCCAACGAGAATGACATCGAGTTGACCCCACTGCACGAATCATACACACACTTTGTCAAGTACACGTGGGTGCTGTCCATCCTCACTCCGGGTAAATTGAGACCTGGAACTTCGAGCTTAGCCTATGGATACTGAGACTGCTTATCAAGGGCCCTGCCGCCCTGAGATGTTTCTGAAATCGAGCGTTCATGTCAACTTCATGAGTCACTTGATTCACGACACTACTTCCTTAAAGGTTGATTAGCCGCAGCGCTAGTATGACCGGCCGGCTGCGATTACGAGCTTGAACTTGTGGAGACGTACGGACAGATGGCCGACATGCTACTTGCACACAGATACACCCGTCGATCCCATTCGTTCGGTCGCTTCTCCATAACTCTAATCTCGCTGCAAACTTGCTGTAGCTTGCTCCTCCAAGAAGCCCTACTCTATCACGAGCATTACCTGCTTAGGGCAGGCTCACCTCAGTCCTACGACACGTTTGACCGTTGGTACACAAATCGCGTGATCTGGAAGCCACTGCGGGATGCTGGCATTTCCAAATCGCATTCTGCTCTGGAGACCTCGTAGGCTGGAACGAACACTCCCAAAAGTGGCCCCACGAGAGAGGCCCCATCCCCCCAATCATCCCCACATCTCTTCCTACCCAGGTAGTCGATCAAGAGAATCGAGCCAACGTTAAGCGAGCGAGCCGCTCAGCGCGTCGTACACGTATTTCTCGGATGTCTTGTTACTCTTCTGGTCTGAAGTCAACACATCGCGTCCCATTTTATTACGATTGAGAGCTAAAATATACAACACAATGCGGTATACATGTACCATTCCCATTGTACCGCTCAACGGGAGTGCAGGTGTCGGCACGCTACGATCAGAGGGTACATTAACGAAACAGGTTTGCTCTGCCCCCACAGAACGGATGGTTGTATGCAGCAGCTCCACGTACAATCGTTTCTAGGTTCGCGGCCAGACCAACCGGTCATCTATTCTGCTCGATTGGTGGCCGGCCACGTCAACAAGACGTCCAAACTGCAAACGATCTTCTATATCCCCTTTCACGTCGCTTCTTGCCGGTCCTGCACGATTGCACGCAAGCCCATCAATCCCAGCCAGACCGCCTCTTCTGTGCGAATTGTTCTGCTTCCTTGCTGAGGCACGAGATTGACCCAATAGTCGAATACGTCTCTGGCCTCCGTGACGCCCTTGGATGTCAGATTCTTATCCGCCTTCAAAGCAACCTCTAGACCTGCAACGCCGCCGAAGACAACCACCATATGCCTCCATTGGCTTGGAATTGGCGGTATTTCGGAGCTGTTTTCTGATGCGTTGAAGAGAGATGTCAAACTTACACCTCGCTCAGATGTACCGAAGCTAATGTCGTAGCCGCCATCGTAGGGACACTCCGTAAATACTGCTGACAGGGACGACGCCATCCTCGTTGAGTATCCCCAATAGTAACCGATTTCCTCTCTCGGTGTATCTGGGGAAACGGCTTCGGCATCTAAGGGAGTATGACCATCCATCTGCGGCTCATCGGCAGATTCGAATTTGACCGTAACACGAGACCCAGGAGGTACTGCGACTGGAATACGCGTCTTCACAGGAAGGCCACAGTCAACTAGTGTTGAGACGGCGTGACCTTTGCTGCGCTTGCTTTGAGGCTCTGCAAATGCCGCATCCGCACCCATTGTTACTCCTTCGCGATATTGACACCATTCGTTTGCGCGGAGATGATGTGGCATATCCAAACTCGGCATGGCTCCAGCGGTTCTAAGGTTAGGGTGCATAGGAAAGAGCGTCTTCCTCAGATGTGGGGGTGTTTCCAGATAGCTGAGGACATGGTAGAGGAAATCATCGGGATCAGAGTAGCCCGTGTAGCCGTCTCCTTCGAAGCCTTTCCGAGGGCGAGCCCCAGCCTGTGATTGGCCATCATTGAAAACGACGATTTCGTCGACCTGAAAGACAGCGCAGGCTCGCGCCACCTGTGCAGCCATCATTGTTTTGAGATCATGTGATTGGGCACTGCGAGGGGGTGTTAGGGCTAGGAGTTCCGGACATGTGGAATCGATGCGCAAATTCAGGTAGACTCGAAAGACTATAGCTGAGGCGTGGTATAGGGCAAGAAGACTAATAACAAGAGGGGTCAAGCCCAGAATTGCGATCCTTCGCGAGAAGGATTCAATGAATAAATGAGAAGGATGAGAAGGTCCGAAAAACACAGGCGGCAGGAGGGCAATTGAGCAAAACAAAAACAAAACAATTATCTTCCTTTTTTTTCCAGTGCTCGCAACAATGTTGCACCGAGAAAGGGCATGGCCCATGAGATGAAGCAATGAAACTATTTCACTTACTTTGCGATCACACTGCCTGGCAGTGCAATGCTCACAGTATGTTGGCGACCACCAGTAGGAGTAAAGACAGCTGACGGCCTCGAAGTATCGACCTCCTCCTCGGCACTCTGATGTTGCTGTTGAGGCTGATGAAAGTCCTGCTTTCTCTTCTGTAACAACAATACAATCAGTACTTGGAACTTGTCCGGATACGAATGTGAGGAATCACGCCCGTAAACGTACCTTGCTCTGATGTCCAGACATTGGCTAACAAAAATATCAAAGAAAATCTGCGTGCTTCACATGAAGTTTGGCCGATCGATCATCCAAAAATGCTGAAACCACCCTCGTCATGGCCAAGACTTTTGCTTGGACGGGGGCTGCCGGCGGCCGAACGAGTCACGACGACCTGCTTGAACTCGGACATCACTTGTACAGCGTGACCCTGACCTTGGCGCCCAACGACATCTCCCTTCGTCTTGACTATCCGACTTTCTTGAATCATCGACACACCAACCACTATCTTCGGTACACACTTTCCCGAATCGGAGAGCGCAAACATGTCGGCGTCCCAGCAGCCAAGCAGGCCCTACTTTCACAACGGTCAAGCTCTCGCCGCGTAAGTACACTCTAGTTTTGTGGTCGCGGAGGTTTACTCCTGCTTCCAGCTGGTGTCCAGCTGGCCTCCGGAATTTACTCCACCTATATTGCAGATAGCTGAGTCCCACTTTCCTTCGTTTAGCCCTCCAGCCACTGTGCGCGTCCGCAACTTCCTCGATAACGCCTATGTCTTTATCGGTCTATACGTAACCACTTTCTTCTCCGTAAGTGACGCCTCTCTATCCATAAACTAACTAGTTCCAGCACGCCTTGACAAACTTTGGTTCCACTAGTACTGATATCCACCTAGTTTGATCCCGCTGCTGCGGCTGCAGCATCGCCATTCAACGCAAACAACCAAACGCCCGGCAAGCGACCTGGCTGGGGCTTTGGAAGCAACAGCGGCAATGGAGGCAGAGGTGGAGGTCCTCCTCCTGGTGGACGCAAAGTCGGCCGAGTCGATGATGTGAGAGGGCCCGAGTGTAAATCCTGCAAGTGATCGTCCCCAAGGGCAACCCCCACCCCCTTGGCAGGAAATGGCATTTGGCATGCATTATTCTTTTACTTTTCGGCTTCTGTTGTTCTGGGTTTCCCAAACTCTATTGCTGGCGTTTATTCGGTTATGCTTATCTTGACAAGGACACCCTCGACTCGGAACGTACCGATCAACCACCTATCACTTCCATGTTTCTTGTTCCTTTCTGCACTGCAATGGGAAAATGCACTCGTTTTCGTATACCAAAGGTTTTGACTTTTCTGACAACTGGTTCGGAACGCTTTTACCCTTTTGGGTCAGGTCAAGCGAGACTAAACGCTACCTCCGACTGTCCGAAGGTAGCTACACTCGTATACTGAACGAGACAAGAGCTGAACTGCTTCCTTCGTGTGTTTCATCTCTCTGTGCTGGTGGTCACTTCCATGATCGCGCTTTCCTTGTGAGGATCTCCTCTCGCTTGCTCTTCCAGATCAAGGAATGGCTCTTGGATTGAGTCAGAATCTCACCTCGATCACTGCTAAGTTGATCTTGCCCTGGAGATCGGCCATTGGGTTGATCGAGTCACCTGTTTTCAACATCCATGTCACTTCTGCTTCTTCTTAAGACCCCTTTCTGGTTTCGTCATGCTGGACGTTACACTCCGCTGTCAAGAATATGTCGTTGTAGTGGTGACCCTGTCACTAGATATGTCATCCTTGTTCGCTACATATGCATCGATGGAAAAAGAACTAAGACAGTTACACCTCGCTTGATTCACTCGAGAAGAGTTACATGTAGTCTTCTCTCCATGAGAACATGTATTTGTACCTTAGAGTGGCTTGTTTTTAGCATATGGTCAATTTCATCTAGGATGTCACAAGACATCGACTTTTAGTATCAATACCTCGATCCCTTTCGGCGAAGCTAAAATATACTCGAACCAGAACTTAATACTTCCGGTATCTTAAAGGGGCAGTGTTTAGCCTACTCCGAATCGAATACTTGCTGTTTTACCTTTCTGAAATATCGTCGATATGACAAATCATGAGATGAACAACATGTGAAAATGGGTATTTTGATATCAACATTATGTACCATACCTTCTAACCACCCCTACCTCCAACATAAATCCTCCCATTAAGTATTTCCAAAAATCGCAGTAGCGGATAATCATATAGAACAAGAAGAGAAAGAAAGAAATAAATCTGGAGGTGCCTAGACGTCACGGTAAGATCCTTGCCAGTCACCCTGCTGCTGACCAGGATAAGGTCTAGGTCCCATAGTACCGCCGTTGCCGTAGTATCTCCTCTGTTGACCTCGAGCAGGACTTTGTGGCGAGTACAGTTGTGGAAGAGGAGGGGGAGGCATCATCATTCCACCGGCGGAGCCAGGTCTGGCGTACTCGGCCTCTGGGATGTCATCGAAACCTCCATAGTTGGCATTGGAGCTGCCGGGTCTGCTATTGCTGTAGCTTCTGGTGTACATTCCCGGTGTGCTGGCCTGCTGTGGCGGTCCTGGCGATCCGATTGCGTATCTAGGATACCAGTCCTGTTGAGTCTTCGACATGAGTTGGGCTTCTGTGGCCGCTGGCATAGGCACTTGGTATGGCTGTGTGGCTCCATACATGGAAGGACTCGATGAGCGTTGCAAAGCGCCTGAGCTGGGGTTGCGGTACAATGGTGGTGCTGCAGCTTGTATGTTGGTCATGCTACCAAAAGATGCATTTCTCGAGTGTGAAGGTGAGTGAGCGGGACTTTGTCTGACAGGCGAGCCTGACATTGTGGTTTGAGGAAAGTAGCCTTGTTGCTGTTGCTGCTGCTGATCCGCAGAGGCCCAGGGTAAATTGCGTCCAGGTGGTGGCTGCTGTCGTGGTCCACCAGTCCACGAAGGCGTGCGCTGGTAGTTCTGAGGAGTTGTGGTATCATACTGCTGACTGCCTCGCTGACCGCGTAAAGGACTAGGAGACATCGACCTGTAGTCAGCCGGAGCATTGTAGCGAGGCTCATGACGATAACCCTCGCTGTGAAGACGTCGAGTTGGCTGCATTACTGGCGACTGCTGTTGCTGTGGCGGCATTGATTGCCACGATTGTCCTGAGACTGTAGGCTGGATTTGACTCAGATTGACTTGCTGATCCTGCTGATAAGAGCTTCTTCTCGACATCGTGGGTTGGATTTGCGGCAACGTTGCCTGCTGATCTTGATGATAAGAGCTTCTTCTGGAGGTAGGTGCATACCATCCGCCAGGAGGTGGTGGTGCACCACTCTGCTGATCAAGCTGATCTGACCAGTGCTGTTGCGATTGCATGCCATTGTCCACGCCATAACCCATAGCCATAGGTGGAGGTGGAGGGATATTCTGTGGCGACATGTTATTTGCTCTTGCAGCTACGGCAGCCTCTGGAACGCGATCGGTTTGAGTCTTGGGCATGCTCTTGACCAGCTTGTTAGCTTTCTTGGCTTCCGAGTTGGATCGTCCAAATATTGAACCAAGGCGTGAGAAGCGCTTATTCTTCTTCTCAGCATCAGGAGTACCCGGTGTATTGGATGTGCCGGCAGAAGTGGACGAGCGCTGCATTTTCTTGAGTGTGTTGCCTCTTGTGCTGCCACCTGAGATTTCTCTAGCCTTTTGTGCTGCGGATGTCTGTTGAGCTGAAGCTTGCTGCTGCGAACCAGCTTGAGCAACGTCATTGCCACGGCTTTGTCTTCCATCTGAGTTCATGACAGACAGACCAGAAAAGCTCGAACCGCGGCTGAGCGCACTGAACATGCCAGAGCGACGCTTTTCTCGCTTCTCTTGCGCAGATTGCGTGAGTGGGACTTCGTCACCAGAGAAAGTACGTTGGTGATCAAATGCTACTGCGTTGGGGTTAATGCGTTCGACCTGCACTGGACTCTGAACCGGACTTCTCATAAAGAACCTGCTCCTTCGTGAACCTTGAGTCACCTCAGGGGGCCCAACACCGGGGAGTTGATACTCGCTATCGTGCTGACGAGGGTCCATTACAGTTGGCGAGAAAGTTCGGTTGACCGGCTCCTCATAGATGATCTGTTCACTGCTCATGGTGCCAGGCTGGTTGTACATCGCACCAGGTCCAAAACCAGGTCCTGGACCCATAGTTGCATTGGACTGATCATTGTGCCAAGGGCCCTGCATCTCGACAGGTGATTGTACGATCGGGGCCATACGACCGACTTCGTAAGGAGCTGGTGCCAAAGTGAGGTTTTGAGGCCCTGTGGTCAAAGGCTGTTCTACCCGTGCCCCAGGAATCGCGTCGACATTTTCAGACGAGTAGGCACCAGGTGTAGTGCACCTCCTTTGTTTTTGAGTCGGTGCCATCTCCAAGAATGAGATGGGTGATTCGGCACGACTCACAGGGCCGGAGCTGATAGGTTGACCAGACACTGATCTGGACTTGACTGGAGAAGCTGTTGCATCTCCTTGACTTTGGTTGAGCCCGACCAGAGATGTACCCGAGCTCTTCCATTGCCAAGATGACTGTCTGGATTGCGATTGGGGACGTTGTTGGGATGGAAGACTGCTGCGACTGACAATTCGAGGTCGGGGTTCGTCTGTGTCTTCTTTCGTCTTCTCCGGCTCGGTCTTCTCGAAAGTGATAGGTAGTTGCGAAGTCGACTCGACGCCCAGCGGACTCACACTCCTCTTGAGTGGTATCGAAGTTTCTGCCAAGTCGTTGTCATCTGGATGAAAGCTGGAGACCGAAGATCTACGAGACGAAGGCTGTTCATCGGTGATGGTTTGTTGAGGAACAGGACGACGTGTTGGGCTACTGTTAATGTTTGAAGTGCGCTCGACAGGACGAGGATGCTCTGATGTGATCTCGCTGGGGCCTGACAATGGTCCAGCATTGTTCGCACCTAGAGCTGGAGCAGGTAGGTCAGCTTGTGGCTCGGGAACGGTTTCCTCCACGTGCGAAGGTGCAGCTGGTTTAGCAAGAACGTCTGCGGTGGCTGCCTTTAAAGCTTCGTTGTCAAGTTTCTTGCTGAGCTCATCTGAATGGGTCGCTCCTTCCAGCTGTGACATCTGATCGTCATTCTCACGAGTCGCTTTTATGTTCTCATTAGAGTCACGCGAGGTCATCGACCCTCCAAATGCAGGACTGGGCAAAAGACCAATTCTCTTGAATCTCTCGTTCACGAGATCCTTGTCTAATGCACCTGCTTTGTCGTCCATCCATGGAGCAATATATGCATCTCCATTGCCCGATGGTGATGCAGAAGGCTGTCCTACAGTTGGTGATACAACGACTTGCGGACCACCGTTAGGGGGTTGCGGAGCACCTGCATTTGACTGAGACAAAGATCCCAAACGGCCGAACGCTGTGGAGAAACGGTTGTTGGCTTTGCTGCCACGCTCATCTGGAGAAGTCGGCGAGGCAAGCACGGCGTTGCTGCTGGGCGTAGCGCGTCCGGAAGCCTGTGAAAACACACCTATCAACATGCATTCTTCAAAAGATCTTGGAATGAGGGATGAGTTGGGGGATTATTCAGTTCACATTACGCAGCCGAAACGGTACATGCAACCTGCTACTCAGATCATCAATGCCTCCCTCCCAAATTCAACGCTTATGCTGAAGTTGCAAAGAAAACAAGTTCGCCGGCTGGGAAAAGCGACCGCTAAAGATAAGCATCGCAGGAACATGAGGTTGTATCGTTGAAATGCATGCGGCAAGAAAGTCAAGAAGAACGTCAAAGATCAGTGAGGGGATCGTCAAACAGAAGGAAAATATCAATCTACCTTCTCACTTCCACCTTCACGAAGCCTACCCTTTGCTCTCGCAAATAGGCCTTTAGCCCCTACGGTGGCCTTACCACCGAACATACCGGCGGAATGCAACAGGTCCTTGCCCTTTGTCTGCATCTTTTCCACGCCTCCATGCTGTGCCGAGGCCGTGCGACCGGGTGTGTTGGAGGTTTGGCGTTCGATGGTAGAAGATGTTTGGCTAGGATCAGCCGCATGAGAGCCCGAAGGCTCCCTGTTTGTGACACCACTAAGACCCTTTCTGGCCATCTTCATGATGTTACCAGGCTGAGGCTTGTAGCGAATGCTGCCACCAATGGCAGTTGTAGTCGCAGGTTTGTTTGCTGCGTCCTTAACAACATGTGCGTGCTCAGGATGAGAGGAAAGAGTTGAACTAAGCCAGTTGCTAAGACCAGTATCCATTGAGGCAATCTGCTCTCGCGAAGAGTTGTAAGTATTGACACGCTCATCAACCGACTTCAACGCCATGATCTCTCTGACAGTGGGAATCCGAGCTGCCGTGGTGGTGTTTGTGGTTGTTGAGGGCGCCAGTGGTGTCTCGGTCTCCATAGGAATAGCAGGAAGTGGTTGTTCTTCTCTTGACTCTTCTGTCGCAACAGGCGGTCCTACTGTAGGAGCTGCGATGATATCGGATGATGCTACAGGCGATGGCGAACTGATGACAGTCTGCAATGGTGCATTCGCAAATTCCTCGACAGCTTCGGCTGGAATCTCTCTAACAGATGAGGCACTTGACTCACTACTGCTACTCACATTTGTGTTAACCACATGCAGACCGACACCAGATAATGGTCGCTCGTAAGAAGCACGCTTCACATCTTCACCAACTTCACCCCACAAGCTGGACTTGCTTGCGTCCCTCTCGAAGCTAAAACGCTTGCCAAGGAGATCAGCTTTTGCGGCAGGAGTTGGTTGCAATGCTGTAGGAGCAGCATCAATAGCATGCACATCCGATCTAGGCTGAGCTTCAGCAGTTTGGAGGCCCTCAGTTTTCTGTAGATCTCGAAGGGTTGCTGGCGCATCCAGAGCATCCTGATCACGGATCCGTTGGTGCTCAGAATGGAGCTGAGGAGTAAGACTTCTCTCAATCTCTCTACGCAGACGATCACTCTCCAGATCGGCAGGCGAGTAGTCAGATGCTGGTGACATTGCATCAGAGTCGATGCGCAGTGTTGGTGGAGGAAAGTAGCCAGATGAGCCTGGAACGCTGAGTCCGTCAGGTGTGTCCTTGGCTGGCGGGGTGGGACCAACACTTGAAGCGATGGATGAAGCTTTACGCTCGACCATCAAGGGTCTGAGATAAACATCTCCAACTGATGGTCGAGGTTCAGCCGCATCCTCCTCAGGGGATTGTGGCTCTGCCTGAGCAAAGTCTCTAGTGCCATGGTTCTGACCGAACGAGGATAGCAGAGCAGCACCTAATGCCTCTCCTGCATTCTTGAGAGTATCCACGGGGCTAGGCTCCTTTGGTTGGATGTCCTTGTGAGCAAGTGGCTGCTTGACGGTTGCAGGCGTCGGATCAAAGTCTTCTGTAGAGGGGAACATTGCTTGCCGAGGAGTGCTCTGGTCAAGCTGGGCGTCGTCTCTTGCATTTTCGTCGCTACGTCTGGTGGCTTCTTGTGCCACTGGCATCTCCATACTAGGAGTTCCTACATACGATACCCACTCACCGGGCAAGTGTGGCCGGAAGCTAGGGCCTCTAGTAGGGTCTGGACGAGTTGAGGGTGTTTGCTCGATGGATTGGATAACTTTGTCGTCACCAGTCATATCACCAGTCTCGCTAGTGGTGCTATCAAAAGTACCACTTCTGCTCAAGGACATCTTGTCGCTCTTTTGGGATCCAAAAGACATGGCAGAACTACTTCTTGAAAGTGTGTGAAGCTCGTTGTATTTGCCTGCAAGATCACGGACTCTGCCAGGTCCAGGAGATCCTTGGCGCGAGATAGGAGAAGGACTGCGATCAACAGGGCTTCCGATCACAGGTGATTTGACCCTCTCGTGAGTTTGAAGGAAGTGTGTTCTGGCAGCATTCGCGGCCTCGGCAGTCTCGATTAGTGAGCTTGAGGTTGCATCAGCAGCAATGTCTGACTCCCTGCGACTGTAATCTGCTGAAGGTGCAATCACCCGGACTGAAGCGACAGGCATAGGCTTGCTGGGTGGATCAACAGGCGAACCAGCTTCTTCGGCCTGCATACTCGTACTTTCTGCCGACATTGGAGTCGAAAGCCTCTTGGTGTATTCAAGTTGTGGAGTTCTGGCAGGACTGTTACTGAAAGACTCGGCCGATACATGTCTCGAATGTGTGGGAGTATGTCTTTTGGTGACGGTTTGTTGTTGAGATGAGGGTCGGGAGCTGGGACTACCAGGTAAGCTGCTTTCTTCAGCGATGGGTCCCATGTCTCTGTTGTCAGCTAGTCGTGCTTTTGCTTCGGCGGTCGCAGCACTCGGGACTCGACTCATAATAGGACTTATCCCTGCCGTATCGGAACCATGGCCCGACTGAGAATTGTCACGGGAGATGGGCGTGGGAGGTACAGACAAGTCATCCCGTCGCTCGAATGCTTGACTCACGGCATCCTGCAATTCATGGGAGGCATTCTCCACACTGTTAGTTTCAGCAGGCTCTACAGGAGCAGTATTCGTAGTGGTTGGCGAGAGATTGTCGGCAGTGTTCAGCGAACTCGACAATTCAGAAGCATTCCAGAACTCGGAGCCGAAGCCAGAAGCGACACGGCTGACTGCTGGTAGAGCAGAACCCAATGAAGCAGTTTTTGACTGCTCTTGAGGGGCTGGTTCAGTACCAGCAACATCAGCGCCGATCGCTTTTGCCAGAATAGGACTCTCGACTGTAAAGCCTTGGTGTTCCTCATGTCTAACCGGCACTGATTCGATCTGGCCTTTCGATTCTTGTTCCCTCAAACGCTCCTCCTCCATACGCCTGTAGATATCGGCGGGACGGATGAATGGCAGGGGTTTGCCAGCGTTCGCAGCGGCAGAAGCGTCGGCAGAAGGCGAGACGGGCTCTTGAGCCACAAACTGCTGAGCAGGTTGAGCAGGTGAAGACGGCAAACTGGTTTGTAGACTGCTCTTCCTAGCAGGAAAGCGTTCGCGAACGACTTGAGGCGAGGTGTTCGTCCTCAAGGGCGGCGGGATGTGAGCAATCTGGGAAAAGTCGCGGCGGATGCCATAGTCGTTCTGTGGTTGCGAGGCTGGCTGGAGAGGCTGCGGCTTGGTGGGAGTGATATGTGCCGGAGGCGGAGGAGGCGACTGCTGCTGCTGCTGCTGGCCAGAAGAAAAGGCTGTTACCTCTTCACCAGCCTCGAACGAGTTGCGTCTCGGCGAGGCAGCAGGTAGAGGAGGGTCCTGCTTGTCGTCGTAACTGCCGTATTCGTCGTAAGGGTCATAACCGCCCCAGTCGTCGCCGTCGTAAGAATAGTTCTTGGCCTCTGCCCATTTGCGTGTTTTACTACGATTCACATTCGTTTTGAAAGAGGCGGCCGGCGGCTGTGTAACGGGGTTGAGCAGCTGCTGGTTGCTGTACGCTACGTTAGTCGTCGCGACCGAGAAGACCAAGGGTCCACGTACAAAGGTGAACGCGCGCCGTCTCGATCGTCGGAAAACTGATATGGGCGTTCCATATCCAAGACGAAATGTCTACTTGTGCACTCTCATGACCTAACAGTTAGTCGAATCCCCGCCCGTTGTTGCCCGTGGGGGTGTGCTTATGGCGTCGTCGCGACGAGATGTCGACAGCACGACGTGACAGAAGATGTGTCAGAGCAAGGTTTGAGAGTCTCAGGCGACGGAAATAATATGCTTTGGAGGGAAAAGCGAAGGCTAGGGGCTTTCATGCGGCTTCCAACCTTCTCGCAAGAGCCGAACTGACGACGGTGACCTGGGCAAGGTTCGCTGCCAACGCTTGTTGAACTGGCCCGAGCAACGATATGTGCCTTGGTTTCACCTTCACCCTAGCCTGCATCATTCCTCTGCCATCTATCTCGCAATATCGCCTTATCTGTACCAACGCAATGCCGCTTACTTGCAACATGACGAGAATTGCCTACATAATAGTCTCTGCCGTGTGACTCTGCCCCTCGACCAGAACTCAGCCTGCCTCGTATGCTTTTCGTAATGCTTCTTCTTGGCGCCTGGTTATCGGTATATAACAAGACGTCATCCTTCCTTCAGTTGTTCGTTTCTTTCCAGCTGAATTTGTACCTCGACACGACAAAAGAGTGTTTGCGTGACTCAGGGTCGCCAACGATAGGGGTCTCTGTTTGAGTGCTAATTAGTCGAACCTAACCAGGGGTTCATGCACGACAGGTAGCACGTGTAGTACTTCATATCCACATACAACGTCAATCTTCATCTCTCGTCCGTACACCCTGTCCGTATCTCACGATCCAGATCCGTCTTCTCTGTCTTTCAGAAGCCAGTTCCCGCCTACAATCAATGTGCCCAGAAAGACAGGAACTCCCATCAACCACGTAGCAGTTCTCCGAGCATAGGTTCGTTGGTCTTCTGACATGCCGTCCGATCGAACTCGGAGGTTCTCCATGCCGGGTCGCATAGCGTTGATTTCAGAGAACAGATGGCCGACTGAGGAGCCCGAGAGCGATGGTCTGTGGATATCGTCTTGCTGCGCTCTTCTTTTGGTAGCTGCCGTTCGTATGGAGCTGGTTGAGATGTCACGACTGATAGTGGTGCGTCCAATGCGAAGTGCCATTTGCTTGGGTATCAGCATGTTGTGTGGTCTAGTGGTATAATCGTTTTGAATGGTTTGGAAGGATGTTTCTTCAATCTGGACGTAAAGTTGTATCTTCTGAGACACCCATCTTCATGAGCCGCATATGTCATAGACGGCTCTTCAGAGATCAGTCGGACTTTACGGCGATAAGTTCTCATCAATGATATGCGCACGGCCAGTGTCTCCGTATCTCAATCCATCCACCGTGAACAACCATGATATCGTCCTCAGCTCTGCGAAGAACCCAGATCACTGCCTCTCACCTCAAACAGCCCGCCCGTAACCTCTCCATTCTCTCCGACACCCCCACAATGTCTTCCGACTCCTCCCAACGCAAACTCAAGATCCTTATGATCCACGGCTACACCCAGAACGGGCCCCTCTTCCACGCAAAAACCCGTGCTCTGGAGAAGAACTTGGACAAAGCATTTCCCGCGGCTCCCAAACCTGGATATCTACCTTCATTCCCAGGAGGCGTGGAACTCGTGTACCCAACTGCGCCTCTAAAGCTGTCTGTCAACGATATACCCGGCTACGACGTGGATGGCGCAAAAGGCGACAATGAAGAACCAGAGGCCTATGCTTGGTGGAGGAGAAAGGGCGACGGCGAGCCCTTCCGCTACGAAGGCCTTGAGCAAGGATTCGAGCGGATCGCTTCCGTGATAAAAGAGCAAGGACCTTTCGACGGCGCAATTGGCTTCAGTCAAGGTGGTGCTGCAGCTGGCATGCTCGCCTCGTTGTTGGAAGCCGGAAGAAGAGAAGCATTTGAGAAGCAACAGCCACACGGTGGTATACGGTACCCCGAGAGCTTTGAGAGCGACACAGGATACGTGACAGATGTCATCCAAGAGCCGCTGAAGTTTGCTGTGAGCTACAGTGGCTTTGGTGCCCCGAATGAGTTGTACACTGCTTTCTATGAGCCAAAGATCAAGACGCCCATGCTGCACTTTATCGGCAGTGTTGATACCGTCGTCGAAGAGTCGAGGAGTCTGCGTCTGGTAGATGCTTGTGTTACAGGCAGAGGTGTCGAAGGCGGTGTTGCTAGACTGGTATACCACCCTGGCGGTCACTTCTTGCCCAGCAGCCAGAAACAGTATGTTGCAGCGCTGGTTGCCTTCATCCGGGAAGTTGTTGGCGGTCCACCAGAGGATTTACTAGAAAACAAGAAGGAAGACAAGGCCGAAGATATGGACATGCCATTCTGATAGACATAGAAAGTAGAGGCTCATGGTTCATGGTGCATTTCGTGGGTCTATAGAGAAGATTATACTAGTACATAGCCGGTTTTCTAGGCTTACCGAACCTTGGTCGGTGCCTTCTCGCCCTTGTTGGTGGGCTGGATTCTGGCCATCATTTCCTCCTTGGTGATAAGATGATCGATTCTCTCGAGGTGACCGAGTAGACTCTTCATGTTGCCTGACCACTCGTTGAGAACCTCATCAGCATCCCGTCTCTTCTCAAAGCTGACAAGTCTGGCAGGACGGTCGATCTTGGCGTAGATGGTCTTGCTCACGACGAGATCACTGATGTACTTCTCCGTCTCTTCCTCACTAAGGTCGAGCAGTTCTGTCAGACGCTTGAAGTGGACTCTGGTGTAGTACTTGGCGATAACTCTGACGTTGTGCTCAATGACACGCTTGCGCAGATCTTGCCAGCGTTTGTGGGCCTTGGGGTCGGCAGTGTTCTCGGTAGCATCGAAGATGTCGGTCTCGCAAAGATGGGGACCGTAGTTTTCGGCAACGGCAGGCCAACGCATAAGTTCAGGAACGGTGAAGAGGTTGAGGAGGGCGGCATCATGTGAGATTTGGGAGTTGCGAGAGTCGCGGTGGATTCTGTGAAGAAGGTCTGATTGCTCGTTGTCGTAAGGAGCGAGGATGATGAAGTAGATGATGCGTTGCAGAGCCTGAACAATGTTAGTGGCCGCAACCGATAGTGGATTTCAGAGAGGATATGCTTACAGCTCGTAGTTGCTCGGGGTTGTTCTCAACGGCCTCGGTGTCGAGAACTTGACGGTAGTGCTTGCAGGCATCGAGGTACTTGTCGTCATGCTTGGCTAGGGTGATTTGCTGCTCGTAGAATCGCAGCTTCAGGTCTGTGACATCGTCTTCGGGCTCGACCGGGGCGTCGTCGGGGCCACGCTTCTTTTCCTGCTCTTCGCGCTCCTTACGCTCCTTCTCCAACTGCTCGGCGGTCTTCTTAGGTTTGCGAGCAAAGTAGCGAGTGCTGATCTTGCGGCTCAGAATGCTGGCTTGTGTCCAGTCGCCCTTCTCGATACAGAGTGCAACTTGCTCCAGAATAAATTCCGTCTTCTCGCGACGTGTCATAGAACCAAATGTCTCGACCTGCAACTCGCACAGAATGTCGGTGGCGGCAGTGATGTCTCCCTGGCTCTTCTTGATGTTTGACAGAATGCGTGTGACTCTGGCTCTCTCCACTTCGACAAAGATCTTTCCTTCGGTAACGGTACGAAGTGTCTCGATCAGGGACAGCTTGGTCTCGAGGTTGGGGGTGTCGTCGATGAAATCCATGGAAACCTGGACCATCTTGGTGATGGCCTGTTTGAGCTGGCCATGCTTCTTGGACAGAAGCTGGATTTGCTCGTTCAGTAGCGGCCAGTCTTTTGCTTCTTTACATATCGTGACGATGGCGACAACGAGTCTGGATGTGGAAGGGAGGTCCGACGCCTGAATGTTGTTAGTGTTTCGGTTCGATGCGGCGGTTGATGGATGAAGCGCACTTGTCTGGTTTGCTTCTCGAGGGCGAGGAGCTTCTCGATAGCACCTTGCACATTACTCTAAAGTAAAGTCAGCTAGACTGCGCAGTGCACCGGACACACGACAGAGCTACCTTTGCCAGATCCTGAGCTTCGGGAATGGCTTTGTCGACCTCGTTGGTGTAGTCTCTGTCTGATTTCAGGCGACCTTCAGACATGATGGGTGATTGTGTGTGCGGTGTAAAAGGAAGAGTCGGATGATGAAAGTGAATCGGAACGAGAGAGCTTGTGGATGTTGGAGAGTCGCAGCGGCGACCAACACCAATCGTCACTGTCCGAAAGCGCCAAGATCGGCCTTCAAGCTCGCCGCAACCCGTACCTGCCTCGCTGCGACCAGAGACATCACCAGAAGTATCGCAACTCCAATCACCCTTTCAAACTCACACACAACCATGTCCGACTCAACAAAAATTACGTGCGTGAAAATGCTGTCTATACGCGCACTGCGTGCATCGACTAATCTCTTCACAGCGACCTTCTGCAGAAGCCGCGCAGCGAGCTCACGTAATTCCCACCTCGATTCCTTTTCCATCGCATCGACTAACCGTTGCATAGCGAGTATGAAATCGCTCGCGTCGAAGAGCACGAATTCACTGCTGGTCCCCTCTCTATCCTTCAGACTGCTGTCCGCAACCACAACCAGGTCGTCATCTCGTGTCGCAACAACCGCAAACTCCTTGCTCGCGTAAAAGCATTCGATAGACATTGCAACATGGTCCTTGAGAATGTCAAGGAGATGTGGACTGAGTTCCCAAGAAACAGCCAAGGAAAGAAGGGCAGAGGTGTCAACAAGGACCGTTTCATCAGCAAGATGTGCGTAGCCATGCTGGTCTGGAATTACGTGTTTAAGCTGACGTGCTATATTTGCAGGTTCCTGAGAGGCGACTCTGTCATCATGGTCATCCTCACTTGAGCGACTTTGTATGGAATTCAAGATGCGACGATTATACAATGCGACCTCTATCCGCTACCATCGAGCTTGTTAGAACAATGCGCATCCCCTCACTTGGACACGGATCGAGATACCAAAAAGAAGGCCACGGATGGGATACGGCGTTTTCAAGGAGCGAATCGAACTGTTCTGGAGATAATGCAACAGATAGCATTACCACTTTTTTTTTTACGAGGCTACGGCATTCCGAGCCCTTAGAGTATTTGCCTGAGGCAACATATAAATGTTCAAAACCCGCTCCGCATGGAGAAGGACATATGATTCAACCTTGCAGTCTTTTTGGACCGAATGTGGTGACATACATGCGAATAACGTACAAGAAACATGTCAAATTCATAGCGCAATTTGTTGTATGAGACAGTGAATTGGGTATCAAAAACAGTATGAACAGAGTTGCTAAACATGCCAAACAGAAGCTTCTTTTGTTTTTAGTAGAAGATGAGCTCGATCTTCTTCATCTTGTCTTCGTTGTACTTTTCTTTGAAGCTGGGTCTGGTCAACAGCTTGATCAGGGGGCTTTCAACCTCTTTCATGTCAAGAATTCCACGCTTCTTCGAATCGATGTGCGATGCATCAATGATGATTCTCTCGAGTCTACCTGCCGAGAGAGCACCTTTGCAAGTGTCAGCGATTGCTTCAAGCATTAGGACGTTATCAAACTTACCATCATCAAACAAATCAATCAGTCTCTGAGGTGTACCTACACCCATACCGATCTTGGACTCCTTCACCATCTTGATAGCCTCTTGCAGTTTGATGTGCTTGGCGAACAACTTTGCGATCAACGAATCCTTGGTCTGGAACTTGCGAAGAGCTCTCGTCAAGTCTGCAGCTCTTATTCCAGAGGCAGCAATGACGATTGTGTGTGGTGTGGATTTTTGCTTGACGGCGTCTGAAAGAGTCTTTCCTGGTTTGTCGCTTCTTCTTTCGTCTTTGAATTGCTCGATGAAGGCGGGTAGGTTCTCCAAGTTGCGTGGCTTGTCCCAAGATGTCGTGTCAACAATGGCGTGTGCTGGTCTTCAGTTAGTTCAGAGTATTGGTGTCGCACGAGGTGGACGTACATGGTATGTGCATGTCCTCCAACTCCATGTCGCTCAACTCGGTGTGGAAGCGCTTGGTGCGCTGGGCGACGTGATCGGCAAGCAACTGGCTGTCCATGTGGGCAATGGCATGGTTGACACCGGCTTCCAGATCCAGAGCATCCTCCTCAATATCCTTGGGCTGCTTTGATTTCTTTGCGTTCTTTGCCTTCTTGCGCTTTGCGGCCTTGGTTTGTGTAGCGGGTGCTTCGTCTTCTTCTCCATCTTCACGCTTTCGCTTGGATCCTGAGGGACGAGTCTGGGGCTCTGGGGACGTTGACGGCGACAAAGGCTCCATCAAAGGAATTCCAGCTCCTCCTTCTTCTGTGTCTGACATTTTGGCGGCTAGTCGAGGGGTTGAGTTTGTTGCAAGGATGCACTCTTGTATTAAATAACGAGTTCAAAGACCAAGTCCGAAAACTTTCCTCGTATCGATAAGACTTAAATCCGAATCCCTCGGGCAGCTCAACGCGACAGCCAACCATCACATGAGGCACTCGGGACAAACATCCGTCGTCGTCCTTGTTCTTGCCATTGTCTTTTCAATGAAGAATGATCATGTAATCAAGATGATAACGACTGACGGATCGCTGTATCTGGAACTGTCCATCACACTCTTCCTGGCTCTCACCGCAGTCTGGTACCTGAACGGTACGTCATCTCGTAACTCGAGCCGAAGCGCCGCTTCCGCTATACCACACCACCGCCGTCGAACTGTGTCAACAGACAACATGACCATAACGAAACTACAAGACGTGGAATCACATCCTTCAGGGGAAGAGAACGAGATTATGACTGAAGTACCAAATCTGCTCGGTAAACTTCCCGAAGAGATTCTACAAGAAACTCTTCGTTACCTTGATGATTCCAGCTTGGCCAACTTTGCCCGCCTGTGTCACTGGTCGTACGACAAGGCAACTCCATTACTGTGGCAGGATGTCGAGCTTGTGGACTGTCGTACAACAGATCCCCAGACTCCTGATATGAGCGATGAACATGACGACACACCTATCATTTGCAAACTCCTTGTCTTGGCCAGCAATCCATGGATCGCCTCACATGTTCACACACTAACACATCGATGCCATCTGCCACCGCCAGCAATCTTCTACGAACTACCGAGGATCAATTTCCAAGGCAGGACACTCTCTCATGATCCGAGAACCCTCCGCCTGCTGCATATGGCTTGCCAGAATCTCTCGAGCATACATACACTACGAATCATCTTTGGTCACTGGAATCTCACTCGTGGTCTATTGGTTGGACTATTAGGTAAACCTCAAGGCTCTACCGTACGGCATCTTTGGCTCGAGAATTGCAGCCTCGCTGGCATCTCCCAAAGACTACTTCAAAAGTTCGATCTCGCAGGACTAGAGAGTCTTCGTTTGCGTCGACTGCCACTACTTGCCAACGCTGGCAGACATGACTCGCAAGAAGTCTACACTCGAGGTCCCTTTCCGGACTGGCGAAGCGACAGAGCCTTTGAAGTCAGGCAGGATGGTCGAGGTGGCGTCATCAAAACTTCCACTGAACTCTTTCGACACCAAGAGGCACTCATCAGGAACTTGATCATAGTTCACAATTCCCAAGCAGAAGAGTCTCAAGTCAAGGCCGACATCGATGCAGCTAGGAAACGATTCGAGCTCTCTTTCAGGGATGCTCATAACTTTGACGAGAAGATATACAGCAGACTACCTGATGTTGGCGGACTGATTTCTTCGATACAACAAGAACTATCCGACGAAGACCGGTCTGTCGTGAGTGGTGTGAAACAGCTTCTCGATCACAACCATCCAGACTTTGCCTTGTCTGACACCGATCCATTTCCCACGTTTATGCACATACTAGAGTGTTCTACAGCCTCTCTCATCTCCCTCAACCTGGACTGGGTGCTCTTCAGAAGAACAGACCAACGCGCTTCTTCAGAGTCTAAAACAAGTCTAGAAAGCATGTTCAAAAGGATGTTCAAGCTACACTTCCCTCATCTTCGAGCTTTCCAGTTCCGAAATGCGGTGATTGCAGAAGCAGAGTTGCCACAAGATGTCTATCTTCTGGATGCTTGCGGATTGAACTCCGGTTCTACATTCGATACGGACATGTGCGTATCGTGGTTAGAGTCGCATCCAAGGCTTCGATCTTTAGCCTGGCCAGCAGATCGTTTCTTCAGACCCACGAAGAACACAGCGCCGGAATTCCAGACACGGATCGACTCCATCATATCTAAGATGGCACGTACACTAGAAGATCTTCGTGTCGATACCGTCTACAGCCGGAGTGGTGAATTCAAAACTGATGACTCGGATGACCCAATCGATTTGAACCGCCGCCAAAGCCGCAGACGATTCATCTCTGAGTTCGCAGCACGAATGCAAAATCTTGATTGCCTGAAAATGGAAGGTGGTATACCGCGCGATGAGAAACGGGAAATAATCAGAGCTTTGCGTCAGTCTCCTCTACAAAGACTTGTAATGATCGGCGTAAACGCTCCCACAGGGAATACTTGGGGTTTTGCTGGGCGTGATATTGGGTCCTTGGGCATCAACGAAGATCCTAATGATCCCGATGACTTTGGCTCGCTCGAAGAAGAAGACACGGATGAGATTGTTCGACTTGGTACAATGACACCGGAACCCGTAAATGCCAGTGAAGCCTTCGAAGCTGAATATGGATGGCCACCAAGTCCACCATTCTTGTACACGTTGGCCTCCTATCACGCAAACACAGTTACAGAGCTCAAATTCTGCGGATACCGTGGAGCACCTCTTCTTTGGAATCCTACACCAATTACCAACTACATGCTCGCACCACTTCGTCATTTCCACAACCTACGCCACCTGATCCTATCACTTTGGCTACACACTCTATGGGAGGATGATCATAGAGATGATGAGATTCTCGAGTACTGGCTTAACACACGCTCTTCATCCACCACAGCACTTATCACAACATCGAACGAACCCCTTACAGGCTGGGCTGAAGAACTAGCCACAAAATACGAGCCGAAGGTTATGGCCGCAAGGATTGTCGCACTGATGGGTCCCTTCATTAGCGAACAAGCAAAATCTCAACATGGAGGTATGCATGTGAGAGCGAGTTTCTGCATTGGCTCATACGGCGGCTTGTTTGACTTTGACGTTATAATCGGCAAGGATGCTAATGGGAAGGATGAGTTGAGGGAATGGAAAGGTCCGAGAGAGGAGCTGCATCCTGAGAGGAGAGCTGATAAGCTGAGGAATAGGCGATGGTTTGGTACGCCTGTGAGGAGAGATCTGGGTGATGGACAACGCAGCATGTCTGTTAGCTTGTGATAGAAAAGGCTGCGCGAGCTGGTTCCTAGTCTGGTTCTGAGTGAAGTTGAGGATGGGATGACCACACACGATTCATGCAGTCTAAAGAGTTTCTAAGCAAATGACAGGACCAAAAGCATCGATTGAGCAGTACTTGCTACAATCTGCCATACTGTGAGATGCTAGTTTCCCACACAGATCTCAGACGATGACGGTTCTTCTCACATGCGGGAACGTGCCGAGGAAAAGGTGAAACATGCTGGTCTTTCTGAACCCAGAAAGTCCATCGCTTCAGACTTGTTAAATGAAGATGGTTAAAGTTTGGAAGGTGGGGAGGCTGGACCGCTCTTGCCCGCATCCTGAATTTGTGACGCCGCTTTCTCCCGGGCACTGCAAACTTCCCTTCCAACTCTACAACCTTTCATTGACACCACCTGTTTCGACTGGTCATTGGAACCCGCGACCCAGTACGGAAGATCGTTGCAAAACACATCCCGATGCAACAGCCATCTGGTGACAGTTCTTCAAGTAAAGTTGTAAAGAGAATCAATTGCTTTCTATATGATTAACGCCGCCAAATGCTAGAGGACGCCATGACCTATTCCCAATTGTTATCAAACACCTTGCCGTTGATATAGTTGACCATCTCCTTCACTGATGGCAATCTCTCGCCCTCGCCGAACATCATGCCTTGCTTCATGACTGTTCTGTAATTCTTTCCTGGATTCACCTTACCAAGGACATACTCCTGCCTTGTCTCGACGCGGTCAGGCACAGGAATCGAGCGACCGACGACAGCTTCCATGGCTTGCCATGCAAAAGTGATGGCTTCCTTTGCACCAGCTGGAACGCCTGCATCATCCAGCATGAAGATCTTGGTGTTGGGGTAGTTCTTCTGGATGAACTCGGTGATGTTTGGGTTGTATGCACCGCCACCACACATGAAGATCTCATCGATCTCTTGTGAAGGTGCGTAACGGCGGTAGTGGTCGACAATGGCTTGAGCGGTGATGCGAGTAACTGTAGCCACAACGTCGTCAGGCGACATACCCAGCTTCTCTGCCTTCTCGATCATCTCATGGGCCAAGGTGTCTCTGAACACTTCTCTGCCAGTCGTCTTTGGAGGATCGAGTTTGAAGTATTTGAACTTGAGGAACTCATCCACCATCTCTTGGTTGACAGTACCACGCTTGCCCATGGCACCGTCTTTGTCGTACTCTTGCTTGCCGCCGGTGTAGTGTCGCACAACAGCATCGATGAAGACGTTACCCGGGCCGGTGTCGAAGTCGAAGCACTTGTCAATACCTCCGGCATTGTCAGGTGGGATGAAGCAGACGTTGGCAATACCGCCAATGTTCTGGCAAGCACGCAGCTTCTTGGGGTGGTGGAGAAGGAGGGCGTCGAAGAAGGCGATGAGAGGAGCTCCTTGACGACCAGCAGCTTGGTCACTGACACGGAAGTCGGTAACGGTAGTGATGCCCGTTTGTGCAGCGATGAAGGTTCCCTCAGCCATGGTCAAGGCACTCTTCGTGTGGCCTGGTTCGGGCATACTGAGCAACCAGATGGTCTGGCCGTGCGAGCCGATCACATCGATACTGTTGATGGCAACATCCTGCTCCTTGCAGAACTCCTTGACCGCATCGGCGAAGGTGTTGCCCAACAAGACGTTGACTTCGGAAAGCTCCTCAGGTGTCGTGCGGTTGTGGTAGATCATGTCCATGACTCTCTTCTTGATCGTCTGTTCCAGGGGAATTTCTCCGTACTTGAGCAGCTCGAAGTGCATAGGCGCCTCAGGACTGGTTTGACGGAATCTGCAGAGTGCGCAGTCAATACCGTCCATACTCGTTCCGCTGTTCAAGCCGAGTACGGTCAGGTCGAGTGCCGTTCTGTCGCCATTGATGTGTTCGGTGTGGCCGCTCATGGTGACTGTAGTAGGATGGTATGAGGACAAGAGGAGAGGAAGAAGCTCACAATCAAGCCGACTGGGGGGTCTCCCGCCCATAAATACCTCCCATGAGACATTCTAGAAGACGACTGCCGGCATATCGGACTTAGCGAAATGTCATTGCCCAGAAGATAGAGGGATACTGGTGGGGAAGGTTGATCGCAAGACCGCAAGAACGCTCATCTCACACGATTAAGCGATTATACGAATATCAAACCCGTCATCCCCACGACACCGGCAATGTGGTATCCTGGGGCGATTAGCAACCAAGAACGCCTTCCGGGGCCCCGAACATGTCCTCGTGCTCTTCTTCGGAAGCCGGTAGCACAGCTGCTCAAAAATGCGTTTCAAATCGAGGCCACAAGCCAAGGCACAGCCATAACGATGAAGAAGGTATAAAGGCTTCAGCGACGACCTCTCAATGTCGATCATCTTCTTCAGCATCTCATCCTTCGATTGACATTCCCATTACCAAAGCCATGGGTCTCACTACTGCATGGAAGAGGCTCTCGCCTACTCAACTCAACGTCGCCATTCAGACATTTGCTTTGATCTCAATCTTCTTCGAAGGATATGATCAGGGTGTTATGGGCGGTGTCAATGCTTCGCCAAACTATGTCACTGAAGTGAAAATCGGTCTTCCTGATGGTACCGTGACCAACACCACCAAGCAGGGAGGCATCGTTAGTATCGTAAGTCGAACCCTGAACCCCCTGACTGAGGGAAGAGCCGTAAACTGATCTGAATTTGCAGTACTATCTCGGTGCCATCGTTGGTTGTTTCGTTGGTGGATGGGCAGCCGATCGTATCGGAAGAATCAATGGTCTCTTCTGGGCTGCTGTGTTCGCTCTCATTGGAGGTGCTCTGCAAGCTGCTACCCAGAGTGCTGATTTCATCCTCGTTGCCCGTGTTGTCACAGGTCTCGGCACAGGAGGTAAGCCTATAACTCCTTTCATTGCTAGCCACAACACGTCTCTAACCACCCACTCCATCAACAGCTCTCACTGGTATCACACCCGTCCTCGTCTCCGAAGTCTCCAGCGCAGAACACCGTGGTGGCTTCCTGGGTTACGTTTTCATCGCCAACTATCTCGGTATCTCTGTCGCCTACTGGCTCGACTTTGGTCTTTCCTTCGTCAACCACGGATACTCTGCTCTGCGCTGGCGCTTCCTCCTCGCTTTCCAATGTCTCCCTGCTCTGCTCCTCCTCGCCGGTATCAAGTTCCTGCCCGACTCTCCTCGCTACCTCGCCTCCGTAGGCAGAAACGAAGAAGCCCGCGAAGTCCTCTACTCCGTCCGCGGTTCTTCCAACCCTGAAGCCGTTGAGCAGGAGTTCAACGAGATTATCGCCATGGCTGAGGATACCAAGCCTGCTTCTCCCATCGAGTTCATCAAGATCATGTTTGGTCTTGACAAAAGCCAGGGAGCTCACTTGGGTCGCAGAGCTTGGCTTTGCATTTGGCTGCAGATCATGGCATCTTGGACTGGTATCACCGCTGTCACCGCCTACAGTCCAGTTCTGCTGCGCCAGGCCGGCTACAGTCAGATCAAGCAGAACGGACTTGCTGGCGGTCTCAACACCATCGGTATCATCGGAACCATCATCTCTGCCCAAATCGTCGACAGAATCGGAAGACGCAAGTGTCTGATGTGGGGAGCTGCTGGCTTGTTCGCTGTCAACCTAATCGTAAGTAACCTTCTTCCTTCCAACATTTTTGTTTCGTAACCGACTAATCTTTCATCACAGGCCGCCGCCCTTTACGAAGCCTCTCGTCATGACCCCGCCAAGGCAGCTAGCATCGCTCCTGCTGCAGTCACCATGTTGTTCCTCTTTAATCTCGTCTACGCATCTACCTGGGGCACCGTCGCCTTTTTGATCCCCACCGAGATCTTCCCTAGCAGAATGCGCGCACAAGGAAACGGATTCGGTATCACTGGCTGGGCCATCGGTGTCGGCTGGACCGTTCTCGTCAACCCAATCATGTTTGAAAACATCCAGGTATGCTTTTATCCACACATCACTATTTGCCTTTTTCCTTTTGAGAAGGTTACTAACAAAGTTTTTCCACAACAGAGTCGCACTTACTTCCTTTTTGCCGGATTAAACTTCATCTGGATCGGTATCGTCTACCTAGTGTACCCCGAAACCTCCAATCGCTCTCTCGAATCCATCGAAGCCATGTTCACCACCTCGCCCTTCTACTGGCAGATGGAGAAGGCCTACGCTGAGAACAAGGACCTGTTCGCCACCACCAAGCCAGGAATGGAAGATGAAAGGTTGTCAAAGGAAAAGCAGCTCGAGTGTGTGCACGACGAATTGACTCATGTATGAAACAGGACAACATCAGCCAAAGAACAAATCTACAGATCTGTTTCTTAAATATTCTTTTGTAGGGAGGGGGAGAGAGAAGAAGCAGTAGTTTCCAGAAACTCAAGTCAAATATGTTTGTTCATGCAGAGAATATATGCTTAGTTGAAATCAAACGCCCAAGACCAATTTTCGAAAAGCTCTGCCGGAAAATGTATCTGTGGTGAATTTTCAGACATGGCGGCGAGTTGCTGCTGTGCAGGATGCAGGCCTCCAGGCGACAACAACTCGGGATTGGATGCATGCGTTGTCCACGGTGTTAATCCTCCAGCCGACGACCCACCCGCATCCACAGACCTTTGTATCTTCATGAACTCGTCGATTCTTGAAACTTGAGCTCGTAATTTGTCGCTGGTTCCTGCGGCGCAGTACAAGTCGACTTCTAAATTCGCCAGCAGATTTGCGAGATCCAGCAATACTGATCGCACGCGTCGATATGATGACTCGGTAAGGCCGTTCTCAAAGGCCGAGCCCATGATACTCCCGATACCAGCTAAGTGACGGAAGAGAGGTGAGCTGATAGCGCGAAGGTATGCCCCAGGAACGCTGGCGAATCCATTGATGACTTCGCTCGCAATTTGGCATTTTTGGTCCACAGTCGAGTTCTCAGTAGTGGTGAAGAGAACCATGCGAACGAGCTGCAGCGAGGCGGCAATATTCGCAGCTTGAAAGCCGAAGAGATCCTTCTCGAGTCTGCCGGTCAGTGGTTGGGTCGTTTTGAAGATAGGTGGTAATTGTTCGTAGAGCGTCATAATGTTTGTAAGGACTGATGATTGCCGAGGGCTGCCCTGGTCTATGTAGCTCATGACGGAGGGTGTGCGCTGCACCGGGTTTCGTAGATTACCAAGACGATCAACTGCATGTTCAAGTATGCGGTATAAATCTGTGACGAAGTTCCATCCTTTCACCCAACTGGGAGCGGTATAATTCGCTGTTGTTACGGGATTCGAGTCGCTGAAATACTCGTTGTTACGGGATTCGAGTCGCTGAAATACTCGTCGTCGCATTCGGCCGGATAACAGACGTTGAAGCAAGCTTCTCTGCTTCTGGCGAAACCGCCCCAGATGATGGAAGAGAAGATGTCCAACGTATACATAGACCAAAAGAGTCTTCTCCGCTCCTCGATCTCGACATGTCCGAGTCCGGCAGGCCAGTTGTTCTCGTCCTGCAACATGCCTACAGCAACGAAGCTGTGGTAGAGACCGAGATAGTAGTTCATCCGAGGGGTGTCTCCGTATTGTATTGAGGTAATGGCGAGTAAAGCATAAGCTCGCATGTAATCAAAATCCTGCGATAATGCGGCATCGGGAGGGATAGCCTGTCTAGCAGCTTGGAACAGCTCTTCAGAGGAGGGGCTCTTAAGTGAATTCGCATCCCATTTACCAGTGTACAGCGCACCATCACGGACACGAGCCGATGAGAGCGCACACATTGCCAGAACGGAAGCAAAAAGCGGTCGGTTTGTAGCATACTCCCCTCTGGAAACCCTTCGCAACAAGGTAGGTCGGTGGAAGTAAGGAAAGACGGGATACACGACCTCGAAGTAAATTTCAGTCAGATCCATCACGATCGCTTGCGGTGGCATCATCCTCGGCTTCCATGTGGAAGTGTCAAGCGTAGTTTCCTGACTAGCGGGTGATACCTGAGCTTGTGCTGGGTCGCGGCTGGAAGTCACATCTTGGGTATCGGTTCTCGGTTGGCTTGTTGTAGACCTGGCTGATCGCGGCTTGGGGCCGCGCCTTGCCATAGGGCGGAGGGAAGTGCAGGTCTCGCCATAATCAATACAGTTCTGACACTGGCCCAGCTCTCCATCAGTCGGTCGGCATTTGACACTACGAGCACTGCACTGATCACAGGCACGTCGATTTCGCCGCAGCTTTTTCGGTCTCTGAGGAACTTCAGTCTGACTCATTGCAAACTGGTCGAGATGTGCATCGTTGTTGTGAGTAGAAAGATCGAGCTTGGACCCTCGGACGCTTACCAATATCTTGGCGTGATGTGCGTCATCATGATCACATTCTGAAACGAATCATGTCACTGTGGCAGCATCATGATCCTCTCGACTAGGTAGCTTCTTTTCCAACGTCAGCCTTATGCTACACTGCCGCCTGGCATTTCAATGCCACTGTAGTCGACCAGATAGCTGTCAATGTCGTTCTGCCTATACATCAGCGTTGGTCCATTTCATCTCGGAAATGACACATACCCAGTTTAAAGTGTCAGGATTATCAAATAGGTTCTCCAAGGATGTGATATCTATCATATCATGGGAAGCATCGTACGGCGGTGTAATCTCTTGTTGAGGTACAAGAGCATTATCTGTCGCGGTAGCACCAACTCCATCAGTCAATGAAGAGTCATGGGTCAATTTTGCTAGCATGACACCCAAGACATGGCTTGCGCGGACAGCATCTCGATAGGTAGGCTTTTTGGTAGACCAAAAGTGCTGAGCCTTTCGAAGTGCCCCCAATTTGCGTGCTCTCAGTTCGGCGCTTCACATGAATTAGTCGATACCTAGTCATAATCTCTTGCGACATGCTTACCTCTGATCTGTGGATTCGTTCAGATCCAGACAAATTATCATTGCTGCTGCAAACTGCTCGTGAAGAGTGATGTTGGTGAACATCCATCTGCTTTGATACAATCTTCCTTGTGGTTGCAGAGCTTCAAAATAATCATTTTGAAGATCGATTTGTCTCAGTGCAGAATTCACACAGATCTCTCTTGATTTTTTAGAGGCGGGATCGTCTTTTCTGCAGCTCAAAAAAGGTCTATGAAGAATGCACAATCCCTTGAGATACTGTAGCTCAAGCATGAATCGTTGCATAATTAGATAGTCTTGATCAACAAAACTTGTCTCTGCAATAGTACGGATACGCAAAGATGGCGGGACGTTCTGATGGCTTCTTTCAAGGCTCTCGTGGAGATTTTTGGTCTCTTCAAAGTCATATCTTCGGTTAGACAACGCATGTCGGATGATAGGGCGCAAAAGACGTAAGGCTTTTGCCTTGGCTGTGAAAAATAGCATTGGAATGTGGGTCGTATCGAGTCGAGGAAGCGGTAGAACAGTACTGTTTTCATCAAAATCCTCGTCCAGCAGATTGATGGGAAATTGACAATCGCATTCATCTTCGTTGATCATGGCAGGGACACCCTGATTGGCTGACATAGTGATATCAAATATCTCGATATAGTACCACGCTCGACGTCGCATCTCGCCTTCGAATGGAGAAAGCTTTGATGATAGATGTTTGGGGTCGCGGTGATAACCCATCTTCTGTGCAAGTCTTGTTGCCATGGTGAGAATTGGCCACGGTTGAATTTCGGGGTCTGCATGGAGAGCATAAATGCAATGAAAATGGAACAGTAGTGCTTCGACAGCGTATGGCTGAGCTTTGAGGTATTGACCAGTGACGAGACATTTCGCAGCCATTCGCAAAGATCCGGCCATTCTGGTATTGCACGGCTCATTGAGCGCAGAGTCACCTCTTGTGCTGGCAAGTTTCCCTGCCATAAATATGATAGAAAACAGTATACTCAACCAACAGAAGCTTGTTGAAGAGGGATCTTTCCAGAAAGCCTCATATTCCCTTCGGAATTTTCCACTGTGTATAAAAGCCAGAGACAGGATATTCTCTTTGAAATACGATGCGACAAGATTATCGACTCTGTGGCGTTCTGGAAGTGCAGCAAGGACTTGGTCCATGGTTAGGAGTGCTTCCTGGCCAAACAAGGGGTCTGCTTGTTGTATTGACTGTGCTGGTTGTGTTGGTTGTGTTGGCTCCAATTCGGAGTCCATGACGGAGCGAATTTCATGAATGCTTTCTAGAATGGAGGCCCAGTGGGTTCCACCAATGTAGTTGACTCGATTTCCTTGTTGACTTAGATGGCCACCAGCAGACAGTTCAGAATATGCAAGATCATCGACCCGAGGAGAGGTGGTGGAACTTGGAGGTGTAGCAACAAAAGTGCTCATAGGGGCAGCATGCATCAGACCATTTACCATATCTTCAAGTTTCTGTAAACGCATAGTAGCAGCATCATTGTTGAGGGAGCGAGGCCTCAGGTCTTTGTTAGTGGGGGCCGAGGTGTATAGGCAAGTAGAAGAAGCGCCTCGTTTGACACAAGTACTGCATGGTTGCTGGCGATCGCATTTGAGTTTCCTATCACGACAAGTCGAGCAGGACAGAGGTAGGCGGTTTCGTTTTGCGACGCGATTTTTATTGATGTTGGAAGGGAAGACAGATGTGAAGTTTGAGAGATCAGCCATGCTTTTTCGGAAAACCAAGCAGAACACGACACTGCAGAGAAGTAGCGATGAGAACGAAGTCGCGATAAGTCGAGTTGCCGTTCTGCGATAATTAGTCGGATAGAGGATGTGGTGAAGGAAGGCACGTCGGAGTTAGCAGATTCCACTTTCAGTAAGCACGTGGACCCTGACAACGGCCAAGAGATCTTGTTGCCGACAGAGCGCGGAGCTGTCAAGGCATGAGGCTCTTGATTTGCGAAATTAAATTGCCATGTCATGAGCTATACCAATTGGTCAGGGAGTCCTTTCTCCTCTAGCAATGCTTCAATACAATTGATTTTCTCCGAATAAGCCGTCTGAGCCATCTCGTGCATCAGTAAACATTTAAGTTCCTAAGCTACCTCGTACGTCAAGAGCGTCGTCAGCCAGTCCTACCGCCGGGTAAACACGAGCGAAATCGCCAAAACACTCTGTAGCCCGATGAACCGCCCAAACCCATTCGCATCCAATAGCTTCTTCAAGCCAGCATCATCGCTTCTCGGCACCTATAGCAGTTCCACCCATGCAACGCGCCGAAGAAGCCTGTCCCTGGACTCCGATACCGAAGCCCAACGCCATACCCCTGACCCACCACCTCTACCAACTATCATGAACGAAGCACCTACTGCCTCAGACATCGGTGCACACCCGAACGCTTCCGAATTGTTATCAAGCCCCAAGGATCCACTGGTCAACGTCTCACGATCCCCGTCACCATTCGCAAGAGCTCAGAGTGTTGCACAATCTGAAGACGATGAGGAATATGAGTTGCGCATCATGTCTCAGACCGGACACTTGGTCGCAAAGGACAATGTCGCTAGTGAGCGTAGCAGCGCAAAACGCATATTCCAGAAAGGTGGAATTGGCCAATTTCTGTTTGGCACAACTGTTGGTTGGCGCATCTACCTGGCTTTCCTAGTCTTTTGGGTCGGCGGATGCCAATTCGGCACACTGCTCATGAACAGATTCATACTCTGGACGGGCACTTACAAGTTCCCTTATCCACTTACACTGACGCTGTTGCAACTCTGTATAACTCATCTCTTTCTGCTCGGCTTTGCTGCTTTGACCCGAGGCCTGGCTGGACCTCTACGAACCATCGGCCTTGGTCACATGGTCGCTCCATCTCAAGCTTACAATAAAGGAAATAGGCCTACAAGATATACTGGAGGTCTAAAAACCAAATCTGTCTTTTCAAACATCTCCCACTGGTTCTTGCACGGCTCAGGAGGCATCGCAGGAGGTGGTCTCTTCGAGTATCAGCGTAACACGGCCAAGCACGTCTTTCCTGCCGCTGTTGTCTTTCTCGGAAAGACCGTTCTGTCAAACATCTCCTTTGCCTATGCTGTCATGCCAATGTACATGATCTCGAGGATTGCCATAATCCCCTTGACTCTCATACTCACTGCTGTCTTACTTCGCCAGCAACACTCAATTCAGACTATGTCAGCTGCCATCATCGCGACAATGAACCTACTCATGACTAGTATCCGGTCTGGAGAACGCGATCCTTGGGAGTCAGTAGTTGCTGGTGTTTTCAGTTCGATATTCGTCGCTTTATACCCGATTCTTCTTCTTCGTGGATACCGCCAACTAGTTTCTGACCTGGTGCCGCAAGGCGATTTACTGAGTGCCACAGACTCGCACACCCAAACCGTCAGCACAGGCACGAAAGAAGAAACACGCGCATACTGGAGAGTCTTACACTACACATCTTCACTCACAATAGCCATGCTTGTTCCGTTTGTCCTCATCTCTGGTGAGCTCAAGCAGATAAACCGTAACTGCTACTTCTTGGACGTACCCTGGTTCTGGTTCCTCATGTCCTGCGCATCGCTTGGTGGCTTCGGCGTCTTCTCTTCGTTCTTGCTTCTGGTGAAGGCCACATCTCCTCTGTCAGCCAACTTTGTCTCGCTGGCAAGAAGTGTCTTCCAGATTGTAGTGTTGAGCAAATTCAGGATGCCTGCGCATAGCTGGGTTGGGGCTGGTCTTTGTATCCTTAGTTGTCTTTGGTACTGTCTTGCAAGAATCAGGGATGGCAGAAGCAGAGGCAGCTTTGGTGGTTTGTAATCAAGCGTAATGCAAACGATCAGATTTCTGATGCTATCCCTGGCATGTAAACATGACGATCTCTAAGAACCATCAGATCAAACTCTGTGTCCGTCCTGATCAAATCTTTGGACTTGACCGCTCAGCAAAGCATTCTGCAGTGCCAATCCGATCTCCAAACTCTGGATACCAACATCCAATGCTACAGGAACAGGTTTGTCCTCTAGGATGCTTTCGCAAAACTCTATAGCCTCTGTAGCGAAAGCGTCCTCGAACCTCTCCCAATACTCAGGCTGCACAGTGTGAGATATGCCTCCCGAAGAAGCAAGCTCTACAGCATTACTGCGAGGATGGACGTTGACAGAAAGCTTTCCAGCCGAGCCAGTGACCTCAGTGCACACATCATGACCGTGTGCCTGTGTCCTACTCACATAATAATACCCAATGCATCCACCTTCATACTCGACAACACCCACTCCATTGTCTACATCATTCAACTCTTTCAACTCTGGATGATGCGTGATGGTGCCTACAGCCCAACAAGCCTTAGGCTTTACATCACCCAGTAACCAAAGCGTCAAATCGATATCGTGGATTGCGCAGTCGTAGAAAATGCCTCCGTTCTTGGCTGCATAGCGAACGAAGAACCCGGTCGTGTCGAGCAGATCGGTGGTTTGGGAGCGCACGAGGAATGGCTTGCCGATATCGCCTTTGTCGATCTGGAGTTTGGCGGCGCGGTAGGAAGAGTCGAAGCGCCGAGAGTAACCTGCCATTACTTTGAGGTGCGGGTTTTGTTTGGCAAGGGCGCAGACGGCGCGGGCCTAGAAACATCTTTGATCAGTCTCGGCACTTTGGGCAGTCAAGATGATGGCAGTAATAGGGCAAAGAACATACCTCTTCCAAGTCTTGGGAGACAGGCTTCTCGCACAACACATGAAGACCCTTGTTAATACAAGCAGTGGTCATAGAAGCATGAACATTAGTACTCGTAGATACCCAGACAGCTTGCAACCCATCCTTCCGAAGCATATCGTCAAAGGAGGAAAAGACTTCGATGTTGCTGTCCTTGAAGAACTCGCGTGCCCATTCCAACTCAGTCTCGTCGTTTGAGCAGACAGCAATGAGGGTGGCGTGAGGAACACGGTAGAGCAATGTCTTTGCGTGGCGCTTGCCCATTCTACCCAGACCGACTACAGCGATGTTGAGTCTGGTTGAAGGGGCCTTGGGAGGCATGTTGTGGAGGGAGTCCATTGCAATGAGAGGTTTGAGTTTAGCGAAACAGCTGGAACTAAGAGCAGAATAGAGGAAGAATGATTGATTTGCTGGTGAGATGGTGGTTCAATTGCTCAAGGGACAAGGCTATTATATACCATGCTCGGGGCCAATGTCCTATTCTGTAAATACGCAGGAGCCTCATCGCTTTGGTAACCGCTCCGGCAACCATAGCTAATTCGATAACATATTTGGATGCTAGAGAATGTTTGTTCGGTGAAACAACCAACGAAGACAAGTTGGAAGGAAAGAGAAGTCGTTGCTTCCCAAAAGGGTATCATAAGCGTAGCGGAGGCAGGTGCGGGGCTGATCGACATCTCGGCTCGTTGCCCTCTTTCGTTTTCAATCCCCCATCTGGCTCGAACTCCGCGAACTCAAAGACTTCTCGTCTCCATGTCCGGGCGAGTCGCCAAAGCTGTTCGTGTTAAGACTGGATGCCAGGTGTGCTAATTCTGGGTTGTTGATGGCGAATATCGATGCATTGCTGACATCGTGAAGGGTTGCAGAGAGCGACGCGTCAAGTGTAATATCCGTACGAGTCGACGACGATGAAACTAATTCACTGACTTATATACAGGTGACACAGCTTCTGGAGAATGCTCAAGATGTTCAAAGAAAGGCATACCATGCGTGAGGCCCATCAATCTACGCTTCCGGAATGAATTCATGAACAGCTTCTCGTCTGCACGAACATGGATCGCGCCATCTACTCCAGCAGTTTTTGTCCACGAGAGACCGGGAGCACACGATGATCTTGATGTGACACTCGAACTAGTAGATGACACCAATCTGAATTTTGACGATGAGAGGACCACTACACACAATGCTGAGCTAAACAACACATCATTGTCACCCCAAGATGCAGACCTTTCATCGTTGCCGGGTCATCAGACACGACTTCCATCATCAAGTAATTGGCTGGACACTTCGCATGCTACGCAGAACAACCAGTGTTTGGAGAGCGCTCCGACGACATCTATTTCTCATCAACCCCGTACGGAAACGCAGATCGTTCCGTGGCATAACTTGCCAAAGCCACTTGCATGCATCGAGACACTCTATTCGTCTCGTCAGACAACATGCATCAACTCGCAAGAGCAACTCCATCTGTTTCGACACTTTCATGAGACTGTCGCTCGTAACCTGGACATTACCGACCCGGCGTGTCACTTCGCCAATGAAGTACCACTTCGTGCTCAGGAAAACCCTGTTCTGGCCTACGCTGTGATGGCAGCCTCAGCCCGTCATCTCAGCCAGACCACGATATTTCCAGAGGACATAGCAGATCGTTACCACCAGCAGTGTCTCGAGATCTTAATACCGTTCCTCGACGATGTTACAGCTGTCCTTAGTGAGATACTCCTCGCAACCATCGTTATTCTACGGTATCTAGAAGAGATTGACGCCTCTGCTGCTTTCAACCCAAGCCATCGCATTGGCACGCGAGCGTTCATAAACCTGCAAACCCACAATTCGCTGACGACCGATTTGCGATCTGCGGCCTTCTGGCTTGGGGTCAGGCAAGAAGTGTACTATGCCATTGCTAATCAAAAATCTACATCACTACGATTCGCTCATGACGAAAAGGATACCGCCCATGAGCCTACTCACGATGGTGCCTGGGCCAACAGAATGGTGATGCATTGCGTAGGTGTCGTCAACTACTGTTTTGGTGCGCGGAAAGACGCAACAGATTATGAGTCCTTGCTCCAGTATTGCAAGACCTGGGTGTCATCACTACCATCTTCCTATCGCCCAATCAGATATCATGATCCAGGACAAGTCAGCGCATTTCCAGAACTTGCGTTTCTGTCTTCTGCTGCTGTGATAGGGTTACAGCACTACCATCTCGCATCTATGTTGCTCTGCGCTCATAATCCGAGGATTCCTCGAGTAGGCATTGCTCGCGTATCTGCTTCTACAGCCGTAGACGATGAACTTCGCTCTCATGCAAGAATGGTTTGTGGCTTGGCTATTAGCAACGGTAAATGCTTTCTGAATGTCTTTAGGGAACACCAATCGCTCACAGCAGACATAGACAATATAGCGCCTAGTTTTGTGAACGCTTCAATGGCCATTACCCTCGCCGGAGGATTGTTCAGAAGGAATGATGAGCGAGAAGCATGTTTGGCCATTCTACAAAAGTGTCAAGGGTTGGGCTGGCCGACGGAAGATATAGAGAAGCAGCTCAGGTTGGCCTGGCGATGAGCACTAGAGAGCGACCAATCATGACAGTCCGGCCTTCCTGAATTGACCCTCCACCTTGTATATTCCAAATATCGTTATGGTGTTACAGAGATCAGCTTCCCCGATGAGCCATGTTTGGATTTGCTCGAAAGAGCCAGAGAACGTGCATAAATTCAAGTATGACGCGTCGAATATTGTATATATTGTTTCGAATTTACCCCACAATTCATCAAGCGGAGTCTAACCAACTTCGGGATATCTACGAGGCGCTTTGGCGGAGTGGTTAACGCGATGCCCTGCTAAGGCATTTCCTTCGGGAGCGTGTGTTCGAATCACACAGGCGTCGGTGCTTTTTGCACCTTTTTGATATCGTCAGATCATACAGAAGGTTGCGACGCATCTTTTGAGCTATTTTGTCGTGATATCTGGTGCTCAGAATGTTGAGATATGTCGTTTTCAAATTGGTGGTGAAGCTTGGTGATATATCGGAGCTCGGACGCCGAAACGCCGAGCTTGCATCCGGCGCGTGCGCAGAGCCATACATCACAACGCGATCAATCTCATTTGACATCTCCTCTTCTGTATGGCGTTGATATTATCACTACTTACCTAGCGGAGAAAAGACTTGTTCAGCCTCCGCTGAATTGCGATGTCAGTCACCAACATCATGAATCCTTTGACGCACTGGACCAGAGGATTCTTGCTTCGTTCTGCGACACAAGCTCCATCTGCGCGATACTTGTCTTGCTGTCCGCCATTGCTCGCGCCTACTGAGGATTCCGAGAAGACGGCAGCGCGATCGAAATCGAGGGAGTGGAACAGGGAATGGTACAGGAAGAGGTACCCAGAGAACCAGGCGTTTCGTGAATCTATATCTGCGCATGCCGCCAAATATCAGTTGAAGAAGGCATCTGCAGATCCTGACTGGAAGCAAGCCCGTAAGGAGCAAAAGGCAGCGTGGTACAAACAAAAGTCCTGTGACGCACAGTATCTCGCAAGATTGTGGTTTCGACGATGGGTACGATGGATCACCTTTCAGCGAGAAGAGCCGGGATTTGTGTGTCAAATTAGCTGATCGCTTGTTCTAGTTAGTGACCAAATTCAGTCAAGGACGCGAGGGTCTTATCTGGGAAACTCGTGTCCCAATATTGTACGAACATAAAGTAAGGCATACTTGTTCTAGTTGCGGTTACGAAACACGTAATGGACTCAAACTTTGGTGTAAGTACAAGGATCTCGTTTCAATCAACAACAGCGGAGAAGCAGCAGAAGTTGTTCAGGACCGTCTCATCAGTTCAACAGACTCCAGAAATTACTACTTGCACAGACAAGTAAACTCATGTGCAGACGGACGTCCTATGCGCCTCCACTTCAATCATCATGGTGGCTCCCGCTGACCGAGGCTCTTTACACTACAGGGCAGCAAATTTCAGACCCAAATATATACAAGTGTCACCGGTGTTATTGTTCTCCGGAAGTATTGAAGGCGATGCCAGTCGGATATGAGGACGTGTACGTCAAATGGTGGAACACTAGGCCTGGTTCTTCTGAGACTGGGAGTTCATCTTCACAGCCATCGCATGCGGAAGACGAGAAATCAAATAGCTAGATCGTTAAAGCAAGACTTGCAGACTGGTTACTAGTCTTTGGTGTCGTATGCCAGAATCGACCAGAAGCCGTCTGCAATGGACTAAGTTGAGAGATCATATACCGGTGTTTGGTCGGCGTGGCACTGAACACATGGTCGCAGACTAAAACCTCACTTTACTACGACTGGTCCGAAGAGATGCAGGCGAGCCGCTGCCGTGTTCCTTCCACAATCCGTGCCTGACTCGACATTTTTGCGCTTCGCTGCCAGCACATCCCAGATTTGACGGTGTGCTGAGGTATGATGGTGTGAAATTGTTGGATGGTCTCTGGCGTTCGATCGACCTTCTCAGCTTGCTTTGTTACCTCTTCACAACACGAACCCTTTAATGCATCGGACTATAAACCTTTAGTCCCGACCGCTCGTTGAAGGACTTTCATGTGTAAGCCGGAGCTTTTCGTCTCAAAGCCCGCTGCTCCAGCTCAGTGACGATGCTTAGAAGCGGGCAGAGTACCGGGAGTATCACAGGACTTATAGGATGAGGCGGCGAAGAGAAGACGAGACCTACCGTCAGTCTATTATGAATTGGACCTATGAATCGTTCAAGCGAGGACAAAGGAAGAAACATGCATGGAAGTGATATGGTGTTAGACACCATGACCGAACAAAGAACAGCGACCTTGGGCACAATGAGACTGAGACAACTTGGTTGTTGCATTCAGGACATCACAAATTACGAGGGGAGAAATCAAGGAGCAGCTAAGTTCACCTATCCATGAACGTCCTTATCTCCAATCCGCAAACACTCCATTGATCTTTACACCCACAAGATGCAAGAGGTCGATAAACACAAACGCAAGGACGAACCCAATCACCATAGCATCCATTTGATGCCAGAGTCTCGTGAGATAAGCTTTGGTCTCACCTACCCAAAGCCATTCACCTCTTGTTCGCCTGCCCGCCTTTAGTCCAGGTAGACCGTCCAGACTATACGCGTTGTTCTTGGCGCGGTAATCTACCATTTTGTTGTCCGAAACGGTCTTGCCAGCCCAATGACCAAGGGTTTCTCGATCCAAGAGACTCTTGTGTTCTGTCTCTGAAAGCAATGGTACGCCATAACCGCAAGAAGTTTGGACCTAATAGATAGACCAACAGTGTCAGGATTGAAGATATGAGCAACAAGATTTGCACAACAAAAACACGAATTAACAGGTCATTGAGAGGGGAGAACGCATACCTTGAAGATATCCAACACAATCACCGCTCTCGCGCCCACCGGCACCTCCATCCCCATCTGCCTAGTCAAAACTCCAAACTCTTGGTCCCAAAACTCCACCACTCTGCCTTTACAAAACAATCTCAAGATCCTAGGCACCTTCTCAAACGAACAGAACATAATCGTACACCGTCCATTTTCGTACAGGTGAGCGATGGTCTCAGCGCCAGATCCAGTGGCATCGATGTAAGCTGCTTTGTTGGGATCTAGGATGGAGAAAGTAGTGGAGGGAAGCCCTTTTGGTGATATGTTGACGTGGTCGCCGTAGCGGGGTGCGGAAGCGATGTAGAAGAGGGGTTGGGACATGCACCATTCGCTCAAATCTGACGATAGCGAGGGGTAGAATTTGACCATTGTGATTCCTCGGAGAAGCTTCAGTTGAGATGCTAGATTTGAAGATAGACTGATGCGATGTGGTTGTTATGGTCAAATACGATGACTCGAGGTGAGTCACCCCCGCTTTTGCTCGGGGATGCGGCCGTTGGCATCTCGCGATCTCTGGTCCCCACCAAGAGATTGTTAGGGCCTACTGCATGATGAGATTATTGACAACTGAACAAGGTCAAGTGACAACGAATCTCGTACGAAATCTGATCCCAGAAGCCATTTCCAAACTTGGTGATTTGCATATATACCATATCATGTCTCTCCGAAAACCCCTAATTCTGGACCTTTGTAGTGGTGTCTCGCCCAGAAGAACCAATTAATAGCTATGAATATACCAATCACTCCTATAACAGCAGAAGAGTAATCTAGATTGGTTAGTAACATGATCGTCAATGAACACTAAGAAGCGAAAAGCTGACTTACTCATGTTCGAACCCGTCACGGGTAACACAGCTGGAAGATCCCAAAAGATCAGGCAGATCAGGGCGAAGCCGACAGTAAACAAGTTGGCAACCCATCCAAAGGCACGTGGCAATCTGAAGGTATGCGACTGGGGTAGGAATCGAGCGGGCCTTCCTCTAGCAAGCAGCAAGGCAGCAGGGAATGCGAATGTAACGAGCTGCAAGATGGAACCAGTACCAATGAATGCGTTGAATGCAGTCGAAGAGCCCAGGTAGACGCATCCGATGATAAAAATGACGAAGCCGTTTGCCCACAGTGCCCAGATGGGAGCTTCGTGGTCGGCGTTCATAATGGACAACTTGGAAGAAAAGACCAGGCCTGTGTCGCGGGCGAAGGCCAAAGTCAGTCTCGAGGCAGTCTGGAAACAAATGATTAGAGGACGTCACAAAGTGTGCTGAGGGTCGAGACGTACTTGCTGACAACCAGCCAGAGCCATCAACGCTCCGACGAAGAAGAAGGCCACGAAAGCGTCTGCTGCAACCTTGGACCGCATTGCTTGACTCCATAATTCAAGCACAGGGAATCTTTGTCGACGATCAGCAACAATGTTCATATCCACAAGGTTGGATGTACGTACCCGGTTGGTGTCGTTGCAATGGTGGTAAAACCTTGTGCAGAGTACATGGCTGCAACCGAGACGATGAAAGACGTCAAGAAGCCAAGCGACCATGTACTCAGTAAAGCCCTGGGGACAGCTTCCCTAGCATTCGTGGCTTCTTCAGCCAGGTGTATAGCTCCATCGAGACCTCCATACATGTAACCGGGTGTGAGAAGGCCAATGAAGAAGACAACTCCACGATTGCTCCATCCACTGCTATTGACAAAAGTCACCCAGACCGACTCAGCCGACTGATATGTAGGTGCGCGGACGAGAGATATAATCGTGGCAGCGAGGAATGCGACGAGTGACAAAGCAACTGAAACTAGTCAGCCAGAGGTTTACTTGTGATCTGGTTCCGGCTATACTCACAGAAACAATTAAATGCCCACATAGTCCGGCGTATTGTGTAGATATTGTGAAGAAGACACAAAAGGTTCACGGCCTGGTAGATCAGAAATACATGCCATGCCTTGAGTGTGAAAGAGGGGTCATGATGAATGACCAGCGCCATCAAAGCTTGTGGCGCAATAACAGCTACGCCGGCAGAAATGGAAATCCACGAGAAGATGTTGATCATTCCGCACGTGTAGCTCTGCGAGAATTCAATATGGTGCTCCAGAAGGAGCGGTACAACATGAAGATGAACTCACCAGGCCTCGAGCCCACGACTTCGGAGCCAGAATAGCTGTCCAATGGTATCTGATTGTATTGCAATTAGATTTTGCAATCATTGACTTGCCACAGCAGAGATTGCCGACTTACTGGCCACCAGCTGAAGGATAAACACTCGCTAGTTCTGCAAGAGTGTAGACAATAAACCCATACATGATGAAAACAAGCCATAGTCCATAGAGAAGATTTGGAGAGCCCCCCTGGATGATTACAAAGGCGAGAGTGGACATGACACCAACCCAGCTGTTGCAGATACTCCAGCCTACAGATGCCGTCTCAAGCATACTGATATGGCGAGTGGCCTCGCTGACATGACCGACTCGACATGACTCAACGTCAGTTCGTGACTGACTTGTCGTGGCGACTGCGTGGTGTGTCAGCTAACGTGAGTATGGGTTTACGCAAACTTACGTTGTAGCTCTGGAAAGGTCTTGTCCATCTTGCCCAGTACAGTAGCTTCTTCTGAGTTCTGTTCTGACATGCTGGTCGACAATACAGAGACGGAGATATATGCTGGTAGTTCCGACTAGTGACGAAGAGCATTATAGAAGATGTCGCTCGAGCTATATAGTCCATCCTGGGCAAGTAGCTGACCTATCGCAGCTGGAGTAGGACGCTTATCTCGGAGCCATGCGGGGTCGTATACTTCTTACTTATCTCCGGGTTTGAACAGATTCCATGACACAAGCCACAAGTCGTCTGAAGGACGGGAACGTCGAGGAGAGTTTAGTATTGGGAACGAGAAGGGGGCCTGGGAGCAACCAACGCACGGACCACGGCTAGATAGTCCAGATTGGGAAGTTTTTGGCTATCCCAAAGCAGTAATTCTTGCCTTCTGCTAACGACACTTCTCCTCTGCGACTGAGTAGTAGTGATATGGAGAGAGCGGTTATCTGCGCCGCTCGAAACATCGGCGTCGTGCAACGTATCCTCAAGTGATAACCAAGGCTGCAGCCCGCTCAAAGCGAGCCACATTTGTGCTTTGCAGTCTTACTTAGCTTCAGTCGTGTGTTTTTTTATCATCATCGGTCCTCACAAACTCTTCTTGTCCATCAGGATCATGACTCACACAAAGGAAGGTCATCAGTATGACAACACCGGTATACACAAAGGTCTGAGAACAGATGCTGTCGTTGCAAGCACTGTGAACACAAAGAGCTCGTATGATGTGATTGTGATTGGCTCAGGCTTCTGCGGTCTTGTTGCCGCAAGGAATCTCGCCCTTGATCGCAACTTGCGTGTTCTGCTTCTCGAAGCTCGTGACCGCATTGGTGGTCGTACATGGACGGCCAAAGCATGGGGCGAGGAGTTCGAGATGGGCGGAACTTTTGTGCACTGGTACTTTGACGTCCACCAACACATTTACCGTTTCAGGACATCTGACTAACTTTCTGAGCCAGGCATCAACCTCACTTCTATGCCGAGATGCACCGACATGGCCTGGAAAAACACCTGAAAATGTCAGCCGGAACGACAGCTACGGACACTATCTTGTACAAGCCTCGAGGCTCGAATGTGATGAGTCTCGATGTGGCCGAGTACAATCCCAGAATGGCGAGAGTTGCCGAAGTGTTCTTTGGCATTGACGGCATGACTCCACGCGAAGTTATGCCTTATCCTCATGAGCCTCTCCGACCTCAACCCTGGCATAGATACGACCTCATGAGTTGCCAAGATAGACTTGATCAGCTTGACATCCCACAGGAGGACAAAGACCAGTTTGTCTGTCACACAAACTCGTTCGGAAGTTCTACAGCCCGAGAAATCGCTTGGACGGATGCACTGCGGTGGTATGCTTTAGGAGGCTATAGCTTGCAGACCATGTATGATGCCGCTGCATGCTTCAAGCTTGGACATGGTGGAATGACAAATTTCGCCCGGCACATCCTGGAGGAGTACAATGGGGACAGAGTCTTGAGCAAGGTCGTGAACTCCATCAAAGAGACCAGGAATGCAAAGGTCACAGTCTCTTGTACCGATGGGTCCAGCTACAAGGCGCGCCGGGTTGTGTGTACCATTCCCCTCAACTGCCTCTCCGATGTTCAGTTCGACCCGCCTCTATCTCTCGCAAAACAGAGCGCGGCTCAAGCAGGTCACACCAATCTCGGCGAGAAGTACCATTTCGTTCTCGACGAGATGCAAGGAAACTGGTTCGCAAACACAAACGATCCCGAGAGTTGCTTCCTTTTTGGTTTGAAAGATCATGATGGTCAGTAAACTTAATTCTGTTTCAGACCGATGACCCAGAGCTAACAGTCCCAGGTACTCAATCTGCAAACGGAAGTGGTTCAATCGCCATGATGTTTGGCCAAACTGGAAAGCTGACCGATCCGACTAAGAGCGAGCATGTCATCAGCGAGTTCAAGAAACTCCAACCAAACGGTGATGTGCGCGGTCATGTGTCACACACTTGGTCTGAAGATCCTTATGCCAAGGGCGCATGGTTTTGTGCATTCCCTGGTCAGGCCACGAAGAGTCTGAAAGCACTGCAGGAGCCTCATGGAAGAGTCTTTATGGCAAGTGCCGACTGGGCACAAGGATGGCGTGGATTCATCGACGGTGCCATTGAGCAAGGAGCCCGGGCTTCTGCGGTCGTTAAATTCGCTTTGGAGCAGGAGGACTGTATCTCCACTCCTAAGCTCTAGTTAAAGGTAGTTCTGCTCGAGTATCATCTTTATCACTCTCTTCGTTTCCCGTTACGCCTCTGTTATGTGACTTGATGATTTGGTTCATCAATATGCCACCTCGGTGAACTGCAACCCTGCCGCACAAGATTTTCGTCAGATTGAAGTTAATTTGTTATGTCAAAGATTGCGACGATAAGCTCACAGGATATCCCACTCTACCGAACACTGACTTCCTTGCTGTGATTAATGCATGAGAATCCTTTGCCGGGATATCCTTCCATGCAAAAAGCGGCTAGTGACTGGCTGCTGGTGACTGTAAGCAAGGCGAAAGCGTTGCGTACGTGACTTTTCACGATAAGGTACTGAGAGTCAGCACAGGTGATCGTAGCATCCGGCAGATGGCTAGCCTGGGACTTCCGCTTCAGGAAGTGTGAGCCTAGATACCGCATCACCTCCACAGTATCCCGAGCTCAAAAAGAAAGACAGATATTAGTCCAGCGCTTGCATTTCTCATTCGAGCGCTTTCCAATCCACTCTACGCAGAAAATCCTGACTGTCAAGATGGTCATCGATTACAAGTCTGCGACTGAGCGATTTAAGATCCCAAATCAGATCAACAATTACGTTTTCTGGAGTAAGTTATTGCAATCCTTCTCACAGAATTCGAGCTTTGCATCTGACTTTTGTCATGCAAAGGTGATATCTTCAACACTCCAGACACGACCTTGAGGGATCCATTGGCCGGCATCTGGTTCCGCATAGAGCAAGGTCCACCAGTCGGACCTGGAGTCCATGGCTATGACGAGGCTGGCGTGGTTTGGGAAGGTATGTATTCTCCAAACCAAGAGGCTTCGTGATGCTGCGGCTACTGATCAAAGGACAGGTACGGTGACTCTAAGTGATGAAAGCGGAAGAAAGAGAACGTTGGGACCAGGGGATAGTTTTTTCATCCATCGGGGAAGCACCTTCCAGTTCTCGTCGGAGGACTACGGGGTCTGCTTCAAGTGTGCGGCTAGACCAAAAGGCAAGCTGTGAGTAACGACTTGAACAGGAGTTGAGGTTCGGCAGTTTGGCCCGCTGAGATGCTGTTACCTATACTCATCCGTGCTTGAATAAGCGTAGGTCGAAGAGTTTGACTACAGGAACGGTAGTAATAGCAGAGCACCAAAGAATGATGATCTTATCATAGACGGCATCGAGCGACCGAGGCGGACGAGAAAGGAATCAGCTGTCAGACGCCCCGAAGATAAGCGTTATCTTGCAAATTGTTACACGCAGCGGTTTGCATTGTTTGCCTGGCCCTCAACTGCGGGGTTAAGAACTAGCACATGCCACTCCAAAGTTCCTTCCAATTCCAGACCATGATTACCCCGCTTGAGAGACGTGCTACTCACTCGGGTTCTGGAGTCTGCACGAAATCAGATTGCTGTCTTTGTTGATCCATGCCCAGCTCTACAAGGGAGTAGAGTAATGCCCAAACACGCACGAAGTCGAGGTCAGTATACTCCCAATGAGGAAACCTGCGACTCGAGGAACTACGACTGACTTTGCGGTGAAAAGACGGATGTGTGAACTGCAAGCAAAAGGTGATTCCATAAATTCCAATGTCCATCAAACTTGGACCCAGGGTTCTGAAGATCTCTACAGCGCATCAAATGTGATGAAACCCGGCCGCAATGTAAGAATTGCATTGACAGACAGGTCAAATGTCCGGGCTTTGCTCGACAGTTCAAATGGAAACCAATTCCTGCTTTCAAGACCGCATCGACATGTGGGCGACAGGGTTCTGAAGGAACTTCTCCTGGCCATGCCCAACCACTTGAAATCACAAATGCCTCGAGACAAGACATGTCTAGAGCAAAGCGAGCAAGGCCGACCTCATACGTCGCAGCTGACTTGGCCAGCCCGAGAGTGCGTTCGCTGCAAACGAGCTCGGAAGATACTCTAGATCACCTTTTGTCTTCGCAACACCCGACATCTACTATCGCATGTGGCAGGCAATGCTCAACGGCCTCTTTCTCTCATCAAGATCAGCGACAACGTGATATATCGACCTTCCACGTCCCTGCTTTTGAGGCAGATGATTTGGATTTAGCATGCTTCGGACAAGGGTTCCCGTTTGATCCTACATCATCTAAAGACACATGCTCCTCTGACGAACAGCTCTACGCACCATCGACCGACGACATATGGGCTCGTACACCGCATGAAGTGGTCAACGTCGCACCGACAGAGACTCAGTCACTTTCCAAAGAGCTGTCTAGAACGATGAATCATGACGCCATAGCTTTCATGGCGGACACACATCTTGATGATACCTGGCTGTATGAACCAGCCAATCTCGTTGCAGCGACCAACTTCCCCAGCAATGATGATTCAACCGCTAATGAGCTCAATCACGAAGCGACAGAGGCTGATCAATCAAACCCCTGGAGAACGTGTTTCTCCACTGTGGCGCTGCGCAATAACGCGCTGCTCGATTCAGGAACGAAGAATGCCTTGACAACTCATTACTTTGATTACATCTGCCAGATAGTGTCATGCTTCGACTCTCACGAGAGCCCTTTTCGTACTGACATCCCTCAAAAGATGCTTACTTGCGAGTACATACATGACTGCGTCGTTGGTATGTCAGCAGCACATCTGGCCAATTCTGTATCTGGAATGGAAAATATAGCTCTCACTCACCAGAATCGAGCCATGTTCGCCCTTTCATCGGTCATCGACTCCCTATTCACCTCGGGGGATGAGGAGAGTGAGCAGCATTGGCTATCATGTTCGTCCACAAAGACTACCAGATATCACGCGCTTCTGGCGTCTCTCCTGCTAAACATGAGCTCGGTAAGCACACAGGTCGCGATTCGTGCAAGTCTATCCACTGACAACATCAAAGGCCTGGTATGACTCTTCTTCGACAGGCCTCACCCATTTGTTTGGAGCACGACTACTCTTCCAAGCATGGATAGTCGATGAAGGTTTGACAGTCAAAGCAGCCCAGCCCTCGCTGTTGACACGCGAGCAGAGTTTCATCGGCCTAAGAGTCATATCTTTCTCTATGGTGAGGACGCCACACAAGACTACTCAATACATGCACTCCACTAACACAGTTCTAGCTCTTACCCCATCAAGCAGAAGCCACCCAAATCTTTCACTCCCTGCATATCTCACCTTCAAGAGGGGACTTTCCCCAACTGGGAAACACCTTCACCTCAAAACCAGAAGTGTTGAACCACAAGCAACTGCATCCCCAAAAACTCCAAAGCCATGTCAAAATGCACACCAAGACGCCTTGAGCATTGAAATCCACACAGCTGCAGAACAGAAATCTTCCAGGGTTGATGGCAGGAATGTGACGGATTGAGAACAGCTACTTGATCCAAATCTTAGTATTACACCAGAGAGACCATCGGCTCGCTCCAGGAAAAGGCACTAAGGCGCTACATGTTCAGCGCTCAAGGCATAATAGACCGATGCACATGATAGCATGAAATGAAACTAGAGACCGATACACATCACAGTATAAAACTCAAACAGTCGATATTAAAACTACCCAAAAAGCCAAAAAAAGATAAAAACCATACACAAAAAACCCAAATCAAACCCACCAAACTCCTGATCGAAAATCCACCATTAACATGCGAAATCAAAAGGCCAGCATAAAAGATGTACTTGCAAAAAACACCCCCCACTTGCCACTTGCTCAAACCCTCAGACATAAAGAAAGACAGACTTCTGTAGCGACAGTGATTTTATCGTCTTTTCTTGTGTTGCTTTTTGGTCGTTTTTGTTCTTGTGTTGTCATACACTCATCAAGAGATATCTTGCCTTGAATAGAGAGAGACGACGCCAGACTTCAGTAGCGAAAATATCAAGGACTTTGGTAAACACCCTTGGTAGTTCTGCGATTGCGCGGTAGAGGCGTGGGTGTCATGTTATATCTCTTCTGATTGTCTTTGTCAGCATCATGTCCTCAAGTTTGTTTCGTGCGTAACAAACCCACATTGAACTCTTCGTCATCCAAACTGCTATCGCTGCTCTCTTCTTCCTCGTTTAGGTTTGGTCCTTCGTCTTCTTCTTCTTCTTCATCATTGGCCTCATTCGTGTTTTTCTCGACATCTTTTTCTTCCTCTTCTTCATAGACTCGCTCAAGTCTAGCCATAACATCTCTAACAGGAAGATTCAACTTTCCCCTCAGAAGCGTGTAGAACAGGGCATACTCATCACTCCTCTGTTCCTCGAATTCAAACTCCACAGCTCTGACAGCAGCAAGATATGCTCGTTCCTCTGCCAAGGCTTTTTCCCTGTCCGGATCACTGATCATGCGTTCAGCAGATCTGCGTCGACCTTCGGGTGTCAAGGGCTCAAAAGGCAAGTAAGGAGGTTCCGGAGTGGGTATGGGAGCACGTCTAGGTGTATACGGTGAGCGCGGGTGACCGAGAATATCCAACAGACGATTGGGGTTGAATTTAGGGAGTCTGGAAGTTACACCGCCAGTGACTAGACCATCGTAGAATGGATCTTCCATGTTTTCGAAACTGGTGATGATGTCTGCCGGTCTTTGTTTTTTGGTTTTGTTTGTGGGGTCAGTGCTGATGGGTGTAGGAAGCAAAGCACCAGAAACTCCGGGTTCGGTTGAGTGCTCTAATGTGTCAATCTTGCGTTCCAGTCGTTTAGTGAGAAGTGCATTTTCGCGAGCTAGACGGTCACGTTCGAGTTTGAGTTTTCTGCTTTCGGCTTCGGCGAGTCTGGTTGCGAGTCTTGCATCCCGGAGTGCTTTAGAGGCCACCTCTTGTTTGTTAGCTTAATGCGGTGATCGAAGAAGTATCAGACATACCCGAAGATGGAGAATCCTTGTCAATGTCTGCCATCTCAGGAGGACAGACTTTGACCTTGACTTTGACTTGCTTGGCAAGTGCTTCCTTCTCTTTGGTTTGTTAGCTTAATGCGGTAATCGAAGAGATATCAAACATACCCGAAGATGGAGAATCCTTGTCATCTTCTGTAATCTCAGGAGGACAGACTCTGATCGTCTCTTCGACTTGCTTGGCAGGTACTTCCTTCTCTTCCTCCAATTCCTCAAATTCCTTCAATCTCTTCTCCACAGCTTCCATCTCTTCCTTGGCATGCCGAGCTTTTGTCCGTTCATCCAAAACCTGATACCACATTTCCGTATTCTTGTCCGCAGCTTCTTTGCGTGCTTGTTCTGCCTTCTCGGCTTGTTGCTTGTAGAACCTTTCCATAGCTTGGCATTGTTCGTGATCCTCAGCTTCAAAAGCCTGATGTAGTCGATTTCTGTACCACTCAAGATTCTCCTCGACTCTTTCTTTTTGACGAATGAGCAACTCGATGTACAAAGTCCTCTCGAATAAGAATTGCTGCAGTTTGGCGACTTCTGGATCTGAAGATACGTTTTCCGGTACTCGAGTCTTGTTGAGTTCGATCTGGTTTACCCAATGGTCGAGCTGGTCCTTTGCATCTTTGGCTTCTCTGGTTGCTATGTCCAGTCTTTCTTGTGCGAATTGATTTTCGTTGACTTGATTTCTGGCTTGCTCGCACTCCGAGAGTTGGGTTCTGACAGCCACGAGGTCTTCGATGGCTTTTTTCTCCTTGGCGACTGCATCCTTGAGTCTCGTCATTAGCCCCCTAGAGCGCATCTGCTCGTCACTAAGTTGGTTTCTCAGCTGCTGGGCTTCCAGTTTGCGCGACTCGGCAATAGTTTGTCTCTTGTCGGCATCTTGCTTGAGACCCTGCATCGTGTTCTTGAGGTTCTTGATGGTTTGTTCGTGCTCGGCGACTCGCTCATCACTGCCATTCTCATAGTCGGCAATTCTCTGCTCGAGGATCTCGCGTTTGCCACCTCTTAGACACATACCGTGGTCGGCGCCTCGGTTGTACATGGCTTGGTAGTGGTCAATATCCTTGACAGCTTTGCCGAGTCCGCGTTCCAGACCCTGGACCTTGGTGTTTAGCACGGCGATCTCGTCTCTTAGCTGATCGCGTTGTGTCATCAAATCATTGATCCTCTTCTGACATTCCGTGTGATCGACACCACCAGAAGAAGCCTGAGTGTCCGGTTTGGTTGAGGAAGTAGCCTCGATCTTGCCAGGAGAGGTCTGGGTGCTAGAACTCGAAGTCTCTCTCGAAGCTGCAGCCTGTTTCAATTCCTCCACTCTCTTTCTCTCGGCTTCCCATCCATCACGTTGGTCGTAGAATCTCTTTCGCAAGGCCACGTTGGCTTCGTGACAGACCTCCAGATCCCTCGCCGCTTGATCGAGTTGACGCTCTCTCATCTTGACTAGATCCTCCGCAACGATGAATTTCATCTCCAACGAGCCTGGTGGAGGATAGTCGTCGTCGTCGTCGCCATCATTTCCTTCATCCTGACCATCCACGTCGACACCATCTCTCTTCCTTTCCGCCTTTTCCTTTTGCTTCCTCAACCAACTACTCTCGACTCTTGCTTCCTCAAGTTGCTGCTTTACGCGCTCCAATTCTTCTTTGACATGCTTACAGGGGTCAAGCCAGTCATCATTGGAGGTCTCGACAGGGTCCCAAGCTTCGACCTTGGCTCCCGACCGCTTCTTATTGGCCACAATCTCCTTCCTAGCATCTTCGAGTTCCTTCTTGACATTGTCGAGCTCTGCTCTGAGATCTTTGTCCTCAGTAGAGCCATCGGCGGTCTGTGCAGAAGGTGCGGTAGTAAAGGTTATCTGGGGCAAAAGTCCGGTGATCTTGTTCCACAGACCAGCACCCCCAATGGCTGTACTCTCAACCTTCTGTCCGACGTTCTTCGTCACTTCCTTGGCAGCTTGAGGTGCAGAGCTTACAGAACTGATAGCCGAGTGCGCCAAATTCTGACGCTTCTGATCAGCACGAGGACCAGCCTGAGGTCTAAGATCAACCGAAGAGATTGCCGATTGACTAAACGCAGACACTTTCGTTCTTGCAGCCAAAAGCTCTCTCTCGAGTCTCTCTACCCTGTCTTCGAGTTCTTTACAGTACGGCGAGATATCATTGGTCTTGGCTCCTGCAGACGTGCCTGCTGTGGGTTCAGTGCTGACGGATGAGATGTAAGAGTGCTTCCAAGTCTGTTGGCGGGTTGTCTGGAAACCTGGAGGAGATTTGGGAGATGTTGGGTTGGAACCTTTGGGAGAAGGCTTGGAAGTTGGGGACCGGGGTGAAGGAGGCAGGAACAAGGAGAGTGAGCTCTTAGGACTACTTCCCTTCTTGCCGTCACCCTTCTTATCATCATCACCCTTGCCATCTCCATTGTTGCCATCATTATTGTCATCGTTATCGTAATTAGGATAAGGATTAACTCCACGATCGGCGGAAGCAAGCGTAGCAGCCCAAATAAGCAACACAACAAGAATGCTGGCACCAAGAGTAACAATCACGCCATGATATCCTCTAGTCGACTCAATGGTGTCATACCACAAGATCTCAGACACAGAAAGAGCAGAGTCCCGATACACAGGCATCTGGCCAAGAGTTGTGTATGGGAAGACGTACAAGGCACCCAAGATCGACAAAGCAAGAGTGATCAAGAAACGACGCCAAGTCATCTCGGTGGATGGCGGCACAACATTTTCCTCTTGGACACTTGGAGCAATGAGTCTTCTACTCTTTTCAAACTCGAGTGCTCTGTGGAACTCATCGGCTCGTCTCCTGGATTGATCGGCTTGTGCCTCGGCAGTGCTAATCTTCTTCTCGGCTTCCTTTGCAGCAGCATCGAGGGCAGCTTGGTGAGCCTTGGCGTCTGCTGTCTGTTGCTCGTTTGTCTTGATGGTCTTGGGATCGGCCAAGGCAACGGTCTGCTTAGCAGCTTCATGCTCTTTCTTCTCCTCTGCCAATTCAGCCTCAACACGAGTGAGTTGCTCGCGGACGGGATCGTATAAAAGAGTCTTGGCTTGCAGCTCTTCGTAGAGCTCCTTGACGCGTTTTCTGACCTCAGCACAATCGTCTCCGCTCATCAACAGATCGAGTTCTCCTTGAGCCTTTGCAAGTCTGTCCTTGACGTCTTTGCAAGGGTCAGGCGATGTACCAGGGGCATTGACGTCTGGAATTGTGGCCATGCCGACTCTGAAGTTCTTCAAATAATCCGGGATCTGAGGGTAGCCTCCAGAAGCCTTAGCCTTAGCTCCAGGCCCACTGAGAGCAGCACCGCCAACCCTCCTCAACACCTCAGGAATCTGTCCAAAGCCCTTATCCTGCTCATCGACATCCCTAAGATCCTGATCAGAAGGCGGCAACAAAGCATGAGCAGCTCGCCAAGCAGTCAAGTCCCCATGACTCGGGAACTTGACTCCATAAGCCTGAGCCATGATTCTTCTCTGCGTTGCACTGTCGCGTAGATTGACTGATCCGGGTTTCGCAGGTGTTTGCTTCCAAGGGTAGCGGCCAGCAACGAAGCGACGCAGGTGAGGATGTTTTCTCAAGTATGTTCGCCATGCGAGAGCGAGTGTTGATTGGTCGGGTGCGTAGGGGGCAGTGATGTTGTTGTTACTGGGGTTTGCAGCTGGTCGGCGGCGTGGAAGAGCATATGGCGATCCCAAGTCGTCGGCACCATGGCGTCCCAGACGACGATGCGTGCACACTTTGGATGTGCCAGGAGCTGAGGGATTCGGGTTCAATGACCTCCTTACAATCTGTTCGTCGTAGTCTTGCTTACAACAGACTTGGCCAGCCTGTCGTCGTTGAACAAAGTCATCGTGGTACCCCCTCGCCCCTCGAGCTGGAGGTGTTTTGGGATCGAAAGTACCATCTCCACCATTGAAAGGTGATGATAGCCAGATCGGATTGTTGTTTGCAGATTGTGGAGCAGCAAGCCTGTTCTGGGCAAAGTCTACATAGCTCATTAGCGTGCTGTCTGTGCTGGGATAGGTGAATGGAAGTTGAGCTGGTTGTTTTAAAGTTGGATCCTTTGCCATTTCAGCATTGAGATCTGCGATCCATTCAGATGGCGTCTTCTGGATGCTCGAGTCGGACTTGGAAGCATCGGTCGAGGCAGTGGACGCTGAGCCAGACGCTGCACCATCACGCATCATACCGATTGTATAGTCAGCATCAGCGCCTGGTCCAAAGAGCCCGGCCACAGCACCAAGCCCATCCAAGTCTGCCTCAGCAGGGGGGAAGAACGTAATGAAGTCAAATGGCGATGCATGATCAGTAACAGCAGCATCGTCTACCCCAGTAGCAGCAGACTTGGTTTCAAGTTCCCCGGTGCCAGGAACATCATCAGAATCAACCCAAGCATCTACTTCAGGAGTAGGATATTCGAGTCCCGGCTGGTAGTCATGATCCGGAAGATATGCGGCAAAATTAAAGTCCTCTTCTTCTCCAGTAGGTTCAGAAGCATAAGGCGGAGGTGCAGATCTAGATCCCGATCCAATCTGAGAAGCAAATCGTACAGAAGGTTCGCTTGTAACACCAGCTGCTACACCACCATTCCTCTGGAACTCCTCGAAGGTGATAGCATCACTAAATCTCGGTCCAGGAATCCCAGCAACCTCCCAGAACTTTGTGTTCTGAAGTCGTTGCCATTGTGAATTACTTCTCTTGTCGTTTTTCCAGTCAATCACAGCTTTATCGCCGTTCAATTGGGCTTGAGCATCGTTGAGTTTGGCTGTTGTGGTGGCGAGTTCGATTCTGATGTTGCAGGGATCCGGGTCGTCCTTTTTGGAATCCTCTTTCTTGGAGTTATCCTTGTCCTTGTCAGATGATCCTTTTGTCTTCTCCAATTCAGCCTTGGTATCAGCAAGTTCCTTCTTGACATCCTTGCAAGGATCTTCTTTTGGTGCTTGGTTGTCAAAACCATCATCACCGCCATTGCGTTTTCCAAAGATGCCTCTGAGCTGATGCCACAGCCAGAAAGTATAGATGAGGAAGAAGAATAAGATCAAGGACGCCCATCTGATCAAGAAGCTATGAGGTCCACGTTCATGTCCAAAGATAAAGTCCAATGTCGGTAGGGTGTAGTGGTTGTAGCCAAGGTGTTCTAGAATCAAAATCACAGCCCATACTGCTGGCAAGAAGTACTCGTTTTCAGTGTACTGGTTGAATTTCTTGGTTACGGTTTGGTATAAAGACAGTTTCTTGGGTTCAGTAAGCTTCCAGCGAGTATTCTGTACCTCAGTCCAGAGACCAGTGATGTCGGGCTTGGGATGATTAGGAACGCGGTCCTTCAATACATAGACAGGATTGTTGTAGAGCTTTTCGTTGGCGTCGTACATGTCGTCGAACGTCTTTTGCAATCTGGGAGAAGGTTGGGGCCAGCAATCATATGTAATCTTCGGCCATGGGTTCTCGACAGTACCTCTAAAGTCTTCTCCGGTCTCGTAATTGGCTGTCTTGGGTGCGGACTCGGCTGTCTTAGAAGCAGATTCGCTTGTCTTAGCCTCAGCTCCCTCGGGCGACTCAGCAGTCTTGCTATTCTTAGCCTCCTCAGCAAGTTTCCAAAGACCCTTTGTCAACTGCGCCTTTGAATCGCGCCAATCGTTTCTTTCAGCATAAAGCTCACTCAGCTGTCTGCCCAAGAAATTAAGCTTCTTGCCACTCTCAAGGTTAGCCTTGAAGAATTTGCCTTGGACTTTGTCAAGTGTCTTTTCCAGTTCAAAGTTCTTGGTCATCAAGTCTTTCATGACTTGATCAGGTTGGAGAAGGATTTCCAGCTTTTTGTGGAGGGCGGTCATTTCCTTGTGGTGCTGAGCTGCGACAATCTCGTTACAGCCGATGATGTTGGCTTGTCTGCGGTTGGCTTCCAGAGCTTCGGTGAGACGCTTGCGAAGTGAGACTGGTGCGTCTTTGAGGACGATTTCGAGTTTGTTCTTGAGTTGCATGTTTTCCTTGTCTTTTCTCTCGACGATTTCTTGCTCTCTCAAGAACTTCTCTTTGAACAAAGTCAGCATCTCGAAAGCGTCGACTTGCTTCTTGACGTCGTTGAGTTGTTTCTTGTAGATGCTACAGGGGTCGTCCTCAGGGTCTGTTCCTGCTTCGGTTGCTGGAGTCACCTCTATCTTGGGTGCCTCTACCGGGCTGTTGACAGCAGATTCAGCCGTTGGGTCCGGCTGTAGTGTGAACTTCTTGAAGACACCGAACAAATCTCTGATGAAACTCTTGGGCTCTTCTTTCTTTTCTTCTACTGGCTCCGACTTCTTCGCAGGCGCATCAAGTCTGTAATCATCAATAAGCCCCTTGAGCTGAGTCTGAGCAGCAATGAGTTCGATGATAGTATCCTTGCATTCATGATCATTTTCAGGAGGTCCATGCCTATCGCCTGCAAGGACATAAGCTTTGGAGATAGCCTCAAGTTTGCCAATCTCGAACTGCAACTCCGCAATCCTGACAGCATCATCGCGAACTCGTTGTACAAGCTTCTCGATTCTGGCTTGAGCGTCATGTGCGCCTCGGGTCTTGATGATTTGTTCCTCGAGGTCACGAATCTGTTGAATCAGATCACCGTGCTGTTGTGCAGGACCGTTGATAGACTTCTTGGCTCTCTCCTCGTCGAGCAGTGTTTGAAGCTCGGCCAATCGAGTCTCGGTGGTCTCAAGCTCGTCTCTGATGTCCTTGCAAGGATCTTCAAGGTTGGCATCATCTGTAGCCTTGATTCTACTACCCTGAATTCGAGCTTGTTTGAGGAGTCTCTTGTTCATTTCATTCTCGATTGACGTGGTCCGAAGAGCATCCTCCGTGTCTGCCTGTTCGATCTTAAGCGCCTCGAGCTCGTCCCTGACAACCTTGCATGGATCTCCGCCTGGTTTTGTGGCCATGAAATCGATGTATCTGCTGTTCTCGTCGGTGACATAGAGTTCATGAGCAGTTTTGGCGTCACGAAGCTCTTTCTTGACCTTCTCCAACTCTTGATTGACCTCTTCGCTTGTGCCATTGCCCACATTGGTGGCAGCGGCATCGACAGCATCTTCCAATTCCTTTCTTGTAGTAGCATGAGCGTCAATCTCTTTCTGAAGTTCAGTCCTGGTAGCAAGACAACACTCCGGTCTCTTGTCTTCACTAAGATACTCATGGGTACCAATGAGATTCTTCTTCTCCTCAACCAGAGTCGAGACTCTCTCTTCAAGACCAGGGATAACTTCCACCTGTCTTTGCAAGTTCTCGATTCTGGCATGAAGAGCGACGCTTTCCGCATTCTCGATTTGAGAAGCGGTGACATTGGCCTCGTCTTCCCAGATCTTGGCGGCAGCTTCGAACATGTTGAGATTCTTCTGGAGAGCTGTGACTTGCTCTTCAAGCTGTGCTTTCTCGGCTGCAAGTTTGCTTGCGTTGCCTTCGATGTCGAAGGAATCCCACATGTCATTTTCCTTATCGGCAGGAGGAGCTGCAAGCTTTCTAGCTCCCCAATCGCCAGTCAGGCGGCCACTGATCTTCTCACTCAAAGATTGCTGAGACTTCTCAAGTAGCGTTTCAAGCTCCTTGATACGGTCATCTTTTTCTGAGTCCCTAGCTGGGGAGCCTCCAGTCGAGGTAGGGGCCGTAGATGTACTGTTCGGTGATGAAGAACTGTCTTCAGAACGAAGTCTCTGGATCTCCTTCTGGGCGCTAGCAAGATCATTTTGAGTCTCTTGAAGCTGTTCGTTGGCTTCATGGAGATCACGTCTTGCCTCATCCGTTTGGTAGTTGCAGCCGCGAATGTCATTCCTGCGGTCTCTAAGCTTCTGTTCAAGATCCTTCATCTGGCGTCTGGCATCGTCCAACTGCTTCGACAGGTATGCACAGTCGTTGCAGTACGGTGCTGCAGAAGCTGCTGCTTCGGGGCTTGGAGACAAATTCGAAGGAGAGGTTGGAGGAGAACCAGCATTGTCTCGAGCTTCCAACGCCTGTTCCTTTGCTTTTCTGAGCTTCAAGTTCAGTTCTGCAATAGTTTTCCTCATCTTATAACAATGAGGACATGCTGGAGAATCAGGCATCTGAGCCGCTGCAACTTCTTGATCTCTGCTGTATGCAACAAGCTCTTGGTTCTGCTTCTCAAGGTCCTGTATTCTCGCCTCCGGGTCGCGGTGTGCCAATATATTGCAAGTTCCTTGGTCAGTAGAGGTGTTAACTGCAAAGCCCAAAGACTCGAACTCTGAGCGTGTTTCAGCAAGTTCCTTCTCGTAGTATGCAACCTCGTCCTTCAAGTCCTTGTTGGCATCCTCGACTTCCCTGAGCTCCTCGCGAAGGTTTGCGTGTGCGGTCCGAAGCTCAATCAGCTCTTCCAAAGCACCTTCTGGATTACCATGGTAGGTTTCGAATGTCTCAAGAGCTTGTCTGGCTTGCTTCAAGTCGTGGTCTTGTTCCTCCAACTTGGTAGATTGTTCGCGATCTGTCTGTCCAAGCTCAGTCACTTTGTCTTGCGCGAGCTTGAGATCCGTCTCAGTCTTAAGCATCTTCACTTCCAATTCGTCCATGACAGTGATCATATCGGTTTGGCGAGCTATGAACTCCTTACGAGAGAAAGGTTTGTCTGCAAAGACGAAAGTAGAGAACACGTCGTAGTTACCATAGCACAAGCCTTGTTCAATGAGGACACGCAAGATCTCTTGTTCAGTCTCTTTGTCCAGATGAAGACCAAGAGCACGGATTTCCTCAAAGATCTTGGGTAGTCCTAGGCCTGCTGCAAACCAGGAAACAACTTGGTCTCTTGTCAACAAGCCAGGAAGGGGAGCATCTTCAACAAGTCCGGTGAGCTCGAATTGGAGATCGCGAGCAGGAGGGCCGTCCAAAGCAGCATCTGCAGGTTTGGAAGAGTTTTCGGCAGGCTTTCTGTTGTCGTTGACCACGGTAACGATCAATTGAGCGATAGTCTCTCTGGTTGCGACAGGCCATGGTTCTTTAACAGTTGCATAGTGAGCGAAAGACCACACACGTTGTTCCTCGGCGGCGTTGTACAATTCCTTGAAATTGACAGACTCCTCTCTGGTACTGGTGAGAAGTCTTTCGAGAGCAGAGACCTTGCCCGAGAGCGACGAATTCGAGTCTCTCAGATTGTTCGATTTCTCCTCGGATCCGACGTTTTGGGTCGAGACGACTGAGTCAACAGGCTCCACTCTGGGAAGGGCAGCAACAAGTTTATCCTCCTCGAGGTCTGACCTACAGATGTCGAGTTGAGTTTTGAGCTCGGCCTTTTCGTCCTCGATCTGGTTTCTGGCGGCTTGCAAGGTCTGGACGCGAGTCTTCAACTGAGCATTCTCCTTTTGGAGTACCTTATACGCTTTAGTGATCCTGTCGTTCTCAAGTTCTTGTTCGTCCATCCTGTACTTGAGCTTCTCATTCTGATGGTCATAGAAGTCCACCTGATTCTCCAACTTTTCCATGTTACGACGAAGCTCCTTGTTGTCATCTTGAAGCTGTTGCGTAAGATCGAGCTGAGAACGAAGTTGGTCCATACCCTTGCACACTTCATCGTGCTTCGTGTTGATCTGTTCAGCGTGCTTCTCAACCTTGGCAAGTGCTGCGTCGGCCTCTGGAGAAAGCTTGACAGGAGACGTGAGAATGGCTTCGCGACTTTGATCCATAGTCTGCATAGCTAGCAAACGTTCGTTTTCGGCTTCAGCGTTGACAAGCTCGGTCTCAAGTTCTGTAACTCTCTGCTCGTTGGCGATTGTCAGGAGTTCGAACTCAGATTTGATCCTCTCGACCTCGGATCTGGCAAATTTTCTCTCATCTTGCAGGGTTACCATGCCCTGGATATCGGATTGCAGATTATTCTTGTGCAAGACCTCGGCGATAGAGAGCATTTTGTTGTCCTGAGCACGCATAAAGCTCCAGAGATCATCTTTGGTCCATCCTCCGATACGGTGAGATGGGTTGACTCCAAGTCTTCTCATATCGCCATGGATCATATCATATCTCTTCTGCATCAAGAACTGGCCACTGAGCTCCTTCGAAGCAGATCTACGGTGGAGGATACCAGTCTCGGCAGGGGCGCTCACTCCTGGCAGTTTGGTGTGCTGACTGGCAGGGTTGTTGCTGTGCAATAAATCCTCTGCATCACCTGCAGACAAGCCAAATTGCGATGAACTGGGTCGCGCAGGGACAGGGGGTGGAGTATGCTTGGGTCCGTTCTTGTAGGACTCGGCAAGTTTCAAGATCTCTTGCTTCTCGAAGGCTCGTTCAATAGCGACTTGGGCGTCCGTGGGGATCTCAAGAGCTTCGTTGACGGGAGACAAGGTAAATTGACCATCTGCCAGCTCTTCGACAACCTTGAGATCCGTAATACTGATAGTACCATGTGTTGGCGAGGTGACAATGACTGCGTCACCATCACGGGTAATAGATTTGATGGCAAGAGGGCTCTTCGATTCCGATGGGTGGCGTCTCTCACCCTTTGCAAGTCCCTCTTTGCTGCGGCGTCGGTCGGAAGTCTCTTTCTGAATATGTTCCTGGCTGGCAAAGCGAGTGGTGAATGTTCTGGAAGGAGACATATCTCGGTCTCTCGAAGATCTGCGAGCGCGGCCTCTTCTTTCCTCCTCGTCAGAGTCAGATTCCGAGAAGCGAGAAGATGATACACTCTGCTCGTCTTCTTCATCGTTGATGGGAGAGACGGGTCTTTCAAGTACGTCTCCGCTGACCTCGAACTCGTCGTCCTCAGGAGATACCAAAGGCTTCTCCTCGGCCTTGGGTTCGGCATCAGCGGTTGGTTCAGAACGAACCTTGGGCAATGCTCCATCGTCTTCGGTGTCGTGCGATGCTTGAAGTAAGTCGTTGGAAGACTTGACCTCTTCGTCCTTGTTCGAACCCTCAGCAGGCGTGATGAGGATGCCGGGAGGTGAAGCAGTTACTGGCTCCTTCTCGGGAGCCTGCTCGTTCGAGCCGGATTTCGGGGGTTCAACCCCTTGGTCCGCCATGCTGTTGTCAGTCTCTACAGTCAGGGGTGGAGTATACCTTTTTCAATATCTCTCTGGATCTCTTCTAAAGCAAAGAAAGAGGTGGTGTAGAAGATTCGATAGAGCCGAAAACAAGAACAGCATACGACAAACGGTAGTTTTGGGTCAGGAGAAATGTGGTGTTGGCAGTGATAGAATTCTCTCTTGTTCGTTGAAAGAAGAAAGAGGTCGAAAGACCTGTGAATTGGCCTCCATATGTGCTGAAAGCGTGTTGTGTCGAAAGCAGCTTGGAGGATATCCGCATCCGGATGTGTATGTGTTGAACATTGACACAAAGAAGCCATGGTCCCAACAGTATCTTCTGTGCATATTCGAGGTATACTTGACCGCAGGAAGAGCTGTTGCCGCATTTCCATGGCGAGGTGGACTCGCTCTGAGTTGCTCCTTGGAGTCGATACGCTATATTAAGACTATCTTGGCTGAATCTTGGGGATGCCCGTGTAGGTATCAGTCGTCAATCAGCAACGTGAGTGTGGAGGTTGTCTCCGCAGAGTTGAGGAATGCAGATTTCCACAAAGGATTGTTCGCGACCGAAAGCGGAAAGCTCCACAACCACATTCGCTGCTACCTTTGGCAATTGTCGTCACCATTATGGCGATGTTCACATGGCCTTGGAGTTCTCGAAAGATGTGGGTGGCGATGGAAGGTGAACCAACGGATACAATGGCAGATGGTAATTGGAGTGGAAGATCGAGTGATGTTTGCGAAACCCAGTGCGACCAATCGTTCCTTCCGTGACCATAAATACCCCTCGTGATGAAAGCTACACCACGCGACTCCTGCCAGGGTGATATCTCTGTCAAAGACAAAAACACATTATGAAGCTGCTAATCAGCTCGAGGGAAGTTTCAACACCCCTTGAAGTATTTGAAACATTATTGATGATTTTCTCCTCGAGTTCTGGAAGGAGTTGTACCTTGTATTCTGCAAAGGTTGCATGAAACCTCACATAATTGCTGCGAAGCTTGACTGTCCCAGGACTTCTTGCTTCGAGCAAGTTTCAAGGCTTGGCTGTCTTCTGTGGGCTATGAGCTCGAATGTCATTGATCGACTGTCAGTGTAATCAACACAAAATTATCTGAAACCGCGAAAGAATTTGGGCCATGGTCAAGCGTAGCATGTAAGACAGCATAATCATCACCATCTACCAGTCATCGCCAAAGCAATCTCAAGCTCTACTTTCAATCTCGGCACATCTAGCCCGAACATTCCTCTCCCAAGCCTTGTACGCCCTCCTCCTCTCCCCACTCAACCAATCCACCGAATCCTGAAACATAGTCCCCAATCCCGATCTCAAGCCCGCACCAGGTCTATCCGTGTCTTCTTCCTGCGCTTCAGCATCCACATCTTTCATCACCGTATCCATATCTACCTCTTTGCGTACCGGTCTAGGAGCATGTTTTTCCTTTCTGTGTAAGGGAGTTTTGGCGGGTGGTTTGTTCTTTTTGGGGGTTTGGGAGGCAGGGATGGAAGGGAGGGTTGAGGCTTTTACGGTGGTGAACCAGGGGAGTTCGAGCCAGTTTTCTGTTTTGCTGGCGTGCAGGAAGCTGTCGACGTCTTTTGGTGTGGGCGAGTTGGGTGAGAGTGCGGTGATGGCGGAAGAGCGAGCGGTGGCATAAGTTGTGCCGTCTATGACTGTGTTGCGGAGTGTGAAGGTCGTGACAAGGGAGATGGCTGCGATGAGGGCTGGAAGGGATGATGGTGTGATTGCTGAGGTATCCTCAATCGCAGCGACTTCTTCTGCATCTGTGGATGTTCGTTTTCGCTTCTTTGCGGAGGAGCGTGGAGTTGGGTCGAGAGTCTTTGGCTGAGCATTGTTCCAGCCTCGTAGACGCAGAATGGCAGACAGAGCAGCACAGACATGTGGCGTGGCCTGTGGTACATCGAGAGCATCGCAGACGGCCTCAGCCATAGGGCGTACTTGTTCCGGCAGATTGTCCTTGTCTTGCTCTTGTCCTGTCGCCTTCTGTCTCTCTTCTTCCGAGTCTTGTATTACAACCTCCTCTTCTGGCTCCTTTTTCGCTGACCTCGTTCTTCTACCAGAAGCTGTGACACTTTCCACACTCTTCGCAACAGAAGCCGGCGTCTTCGACGGTGTAACACCAGCACTTTTGACACTCTTTGCAGGAGTTTTGGACGGCGTGCCCACAGGTGTACCCAGCACACTTCTTCTTCCCCTTCCACTTCCAGGCGTCCCTGCCGCATTTGCATCTCTGAGTCTATTTGTCCTCGGTGTCGCAGGCTCTTTCAGCGCCGCATCCAGATATCCATATAGTTTCTTGTAGATGCGCGGCGCAACTGGTGGTCTAGCAACCACTTTATCAATATCCAACCGGTGTCTCAATCGTTCGACGGCGATGTGTGCGCAGGTGTATGTTCTTCCAATCTCTTCTTCTGGTTTGAGGGAGGAGGCTTTGTTTCGTGATTGGGCGAGGAGGGAGGTTGAGAGTTCGATGAGTTCTTGCGGCAGAGAATTGAGAGTCGGCACGAGTGTGATGAGGGCTTGTTCGATTGGTGTCGGCATGTTGGCTGTCTCCAAGTGTATTGAAGACCAAGAGAGGATGAAGCTCTAGACAACATCCAAGCCCACGATCGCGGGAGACGCGAAGAGTTGGCCGAGGCACGTCACGCGCACGTGCCTTCGTGAAACCAATCATCCTTCCTAATCTTCCCAATGCGGTTTCTTCTACCATTTCACAGAAGACAGAGGAATGTCATTCACAGAAGACAAAGGGATGTAACGTGTTGCTTCGTCTGTCAACCAGACAATCAAAATCATGAATTGAGACCTCCACCTTTCCGGAATAATCTATACTAAAAACATATCCACTTTTAACGCTTGCCAGCAGCGAGCATCTCCTTTCTTCTCATCTTGTCTGCCGTTCTTTGCAGTGATGTCCTCATATCTCCCTTCTTGAAGTCCTCAATGTTGTAGTACTTGGGTGCAATGTCCAACAGCCATTCAGGACGCACCGAAGTCACTGTGCGGATGTAGTTCTTTGTTGTAAGAACAAATTCATTGTACAGAACCCACTCGCTCTCGGTGCCCAACACTGTCGAAGGGTGCAACAAGACTGTCTGCTCGTCCTTGACTGTGATGTACTGCTTCTTGCCAGAATCCTGCTTGGCACACTGCATGAAGTATCCACACACCAGAGCCTTGCGGATGTTCTCGTAATACTTCTTGTCCTCGAATGGTGTAGACATGAGCTCAATCTCGCTGCGCTCCATGATTCTCTTGAGTTGCATGCGGACGTTGTCAGCCTGCTGCAGAGCGCGGTATGACAAGAAGTGATCGTGACACCATTGCTTGGGGTTCTCTTGTGCTGCCGGTGACTTGAAGGCGTGGTAGACGTTGAGCATAGTCAGGTGGTCACCGTCAGGGTGTGCAAACAGGTCCTTCATCTCGTCGGCACGCTTACGGGCGCTGTTTGGTCGCACGAAAACGTTGGGTACTGAGAGAAGTGCTGTGAGGGAGAGGATTTCGTTGGAGCAGTAGAACTCGGGAGATGAGATGAGCATGACTGCAAGAGCAGGGTCGAGAGGGAACTCCGAAGCTAGACGACCAAGCTCGGTCAGCTCACCCTCATCGTCAAGACATGCCAGGTAGTTGAGCTCTTCCAAAGCACGCATGAGAGTCTCGGGTGCGGGAGGGTCCATAAGATCGAAATGTACCAAGTCGTCAACGCCGAGCTTCTTCAATTCCAAGACTGTTGATGACAAGTTTGAACGCAGAACTTCGGGGTATGATTGGTCAATGAGCTCCTTCTTGAAGGCGGCCTCGGTGTACAGACGGAAAGCCTTTCCAGGCTTGGTACGTCCAGCACGACCAGCACGCTGTTGAGCTGAAGCCTTGGAAATGGGCGACACGAGCAGAGACTCGACTCTGATTCTGGGGTTGTAGACCTTTTGCTTGCTGAATCCGGGATCGATAACGTAGACAATACCATCGATGGTGAGCGAAGTTTCGGCAATGTTGGTCGAGATGATGACCTTGCGACCAGGACGACCACCAGCACGGAAAGGTGCAGGAGCAGGATCGAAGATGCGCTGTTGTTGAGCAGGAGGCAGAGAACCGTACAGAGGGTAGACCTTCAGCGGGCCTGCATCTGCTTCTCTGATCATTTCATCTGACTCTAGACTGATCTTTCTGCATGCGTCTTCAATCTCCTCCTCACCAGTCAAGAAGAGCAGGATATCACCTTCAGGCTCGGTGGCGTGAATCTGCAAAACGGTACGGATAGCGGCTTCGACGTAGTCTCTCTCGGGTTCGGCGGTGTAAAAGATCTCGACGGGGTGGGTACGACCAGGAACGGCAAGGAGAGGGGCATCGTTGAAGTATTTCTGGAACTTTTCGGCATCCAGAGTGGCGGACATGATGATGATCTTCAGGTCGGGTCTGCGCTGGGAGACCTCCTTGAGGAGACCCATAAGGATATCGGTGGCAAGAGTACGCTCGTGAGCTTCATCGAGAATGATTGTGCTGTAGCGACTGAGGTTGTGGTCGTTCATGGCTTCACGCAGAAGCATACCATCAGTCATGTATTTGAGAATGGTGTTTTGCGAAGTCATGTCCTCGAAACGAATGCTGTAACCAACTTCCTGACCGAGAGTGACATCCATCTCTTGAGCGACACGCTGGGCGACGGACATGGCAGCGACACGACGGGGCTGGGTACAAGCGACCATCTTGCCCTGCTGGTGGGGGAGATCATCGTAGAGGACAAATTGAGGGATCTGTGTCGTCTTTCCTGAACCAGTCTCTCCGACGAAGACGAGGATTTGGGTTTGCTGGAACATTCGGAGGAACTCATCTCTGCGCGCGTGGTCAGCAAGTGGCACAGTTGGTTGCGAAAAGGGGGACATACCTTTGAGCGTGGACAGGCAGGTTTCTGCGGGTCTTCAGGATGCCAAAGTAGCGCTCTGAGAGGTTGTTGCCGTTGAAAGGGTTGGAGGGACCGTCCTCGGCCTTTGCTGCTTGGGCGGCTGTAGTGGTGTGGCGCTTGAGGTGGGTGAGACCATCAGATCTGGAACCGTTGGATCTTCCGTTGGAGTAGGCATTATCGTCGGCGTGGTTCATGTGGGCCAGGTAAGGGTTTGAGGCGGGATCGGATTCCATCTTTTGACGCTTTGCGCGCGACTCGTCGCCGGATCTTCTGTCAGACATCGTGTCCTTGGAGGAATGTGGCGTGTGCAATCTGTCTGATCTTCAAGCGTCGTCGAGATGATTCGGGAGACAGCTGAACAATGGGCGCGACAGGGAAGATGAGGTGGTAGTCGTCGAAAAGTCAGAAAGACTCTTGGGTGGTTCAAAGAGTCGCCGCTGGATCCAAAAAAGTCCCTGCAACTCCATCATCATCTCGGTCTTGGCATTTTCCGTTCCGCTCAACGCGCCTCACATCTTTATCTCTGCTCTCTTTTAATCTATATTTGTGAACATCACATCTCACTGGATAGTCCAGTGACTGTTCTCGAGAGATTCTGGAATACCCTCGTGATACCACTTTCACTTGCTGTAATCTGGTCAAAATATAATGGTAGTCACCTCGTGGCGCATTACTCGTGGTCCATCTTGACAAGAAACGCACAGCCACCTGTGCCCCTCCATCCTTCGTAGCTCAGCCTCATATAAATCCATCTCACCTGCATCATCGTCATCCTGTCTTTGACCTCTCACACACTCCTACACGCACACACAAACCCTCACCATCAACATGGCAAACACAAAATTGCTACTATTCCTATGCTTGGTGGCAGTCTTGCTCTTTGCAACCCCCACCCATGCCTTTGGTGCCGGAAACATTGCTTCCATCTCCAAGATCGAAGGCAAGAACTGGCGCCATGGTGACATTGAAGATATGCTCAAGACTGTTGACTGTCTCAAGAAGCACAAGTGGACTTCAATGATGATCAAGGTAGGCTTCATCGCTGTAGCCTTGTAACTTTTCATATATTGATGACCATGTCCTGCAGCGTGTCTACTTCGGAAACTGGCTCAGAGATTACAGTCAGGCGGTTGACGTCGGTACCCTGAAAGGTGTTCCTGCAAGCACTATTCGTATCCTGGTTTGGGTCCTTGCTTTCATGACCTTTGGTTACGCTACTGGAGAGTTCGAGGTCACTGATGAACGCCTTGGTGTCTACCGTCCCGAGGAACACATTGACAACCCAAAAGATTATGCCTCGCCGTGTCCTGATGCAAGACAGTATGATGAGCGCCTTCGTGGCCCTGTACAGCCAGAGGAGCTTGCAATTGACCCCGATACTGGAATGAAAAACTACATCGCCAACGAGCGCGGTGGTTGGGCCACTTCCTCAGGCTACGTCAGATACAGCTTCAAGCGAGCCATTCACTTTGGACGCATGTATACTCACGGCAGCAACAAAGGTGACGAAAAGGACCTGTGCGAAGCACTTCGCTGTCTTGGTCAAGCTCTTCATTGTATGGAGGTCAGTTTTCGTATTCCTGTCGCGTAATGTGCTCGTTGCTGACTCGTATCTGCTTACAGGACTTCGGTGCTCACACCAATTATACCGAGCTGGCTCTTCGTGAGCTTGGTCATAACAACGTCTTTCCTCATGTCGGTCTAAACACTGAAATCAACCTCCGTGGCAAGCGTGTCTTCCCTCTGGTCACTGGAACTTTCGGTGGTGTCGACTTCATGCACTCTGTCCTCGGAGAAGCCACCGATCATGTCACCCAGAGCGAAGTTGACGAGATGCAAAGTGCCCTGAACAACGCTTCGACTGAAGGAAAGCGTTCTGGATCTGGCCCAGCAGGCGGAGTGTCTGGCCTGGTCAGCTTGTTGTCAAAGGTGCCAGGTACAAGTTCTCTGTGCCAGGAAGCTGTCCGTCTGCAGGCCGAATCGGATCAGTACGCTGCTCAAAATGCTGGTTCAGGCGCTCGTGGCTTCGATGACGGTAGCTACAGTCAAGACCGTGCCTGGAACCCTGTCGCTTCCGCCAACGGCACTGCTGATCCCCAAGCAATCGTCGCCAAGATTTATCCCATCCTTGTCTTCCGCGACAATGTTGTCCGTAGTATCAGCAACATCGTCTCCAAGATCCCTGGCCTGGAGAGCCTCATCGAGAAGATTACCGAGAAGGTAACATTGACAGTCATGGGTCTACTTGCACCTTACATCACCCCTCTGATCGCCGCCGCTTCCAACAGTCTCAAGCAAGGCAGCACCAGTGTTGTCGAAGCCAGTGGTAAGCATCAATACGAGGTTTGGACTGATCCCTTCAGCACCGATCCTACCCACTCCTTGCTGTCTAAGGACCACTTCAGCAATATTTTGAACGAGCCCGCTGGTAAAGTTGCTGCTTGTGTTCTTCAATACGTCGCACCTCGTGTCATCTATGCTTTTGACCATCCAGATGTGCCTGAGGACGAGGTGCTCAATGACGTTCTTCGTGCCTTCCACCATCCTGCAATTCGCGATCCTCACTGTGAGATCCAAAAGAACATGTTTGCGGTTGTTGAGAACTGGGCTCGTTCGCGTCCAGACGGTGGTCGTGATCTTGACAGAGTTCTTAGCTCTGAGAGTGTCAAAGCTGGACACAACCACACAGGCGGCGCAAATCCTCATCTGCAGTCTCACGGTGGCCCTGGTGATATGCAAAACGTCTTTGGCATGGGTCAACCTCAGCGCGACATGGATGCGTCTGGTACACCTCAACAGTCGCACTATGGTCAACCTGCTTCACAAGGGGGTTGGGGTGCTCCTCCACCTGCTGATTACAATCAACAGTATCAACAGCCTTACCAGCAACCTGCTCCTGCAGGCTTTGCCAATAACGACCCATCAGCTTATCCTAGTGCTTATCAGCAAGGCTATGAGGTTCCGTACGAAAGTGAAGCACCCTACGGAGCACCTTCTGGACCGCCTCAGCAGTATGATGGCCAGCATGGTGCTCATTCGCACAGGCAGTACGGCGGCTATGATCAGCAACAAGGACATGGTCAAGGTCCTCCTCCTGGTTACGGTCAAGGGCACTCGTCTGGATACTACCAAGGAGGCGGCTACTGAGATCAATCGTGATGATAGCGGCGACCGGAGGCTTAAAAGAACGATCCTATTCGTATTGGACTCTATAAACGAACAAACATTCACCTTTATCAATACCGCTGCCTTGTAGTTAGGACAGCCGTGATCTGAACTCTATGCCACCCGAAGGAGCTCTTCAATTTGCTCTTCGATTGACTCGAGTTGGGAGTGTGATCAATATCAATAAACCTCATGATGAGTGACGCTACCGATCACAGCTTCCAATGCAGCCTCCCAGTTGAGATGAACTTCCTCGTTGGAATCCTCTGCCAAGACCTTGGCGGCGGCTTTATCGCGACACCCGAGGGACCGAGATCACCCGCAACCACTTTCCCATCACCACGAGACTCCCCTCTATCGAATCCATATTATACGGCCGTCTTGAGTCGCTATTCGACCATCAAGTCGTCGCCCAGATCTATCATGACCAACTCTTTCTCAAAACTACCGACGGAATTGCTATTGTGCATTCTCTCAGAACTGCCAGATCTAAAGACATTGTATTTTACAGTACTCTCGTCGCCAAATGTATATGCTGTGTTTTGCTCGAACTCACAGCTCATTTTCAACACAATCGTCCAACGGAGCATTCCACAAGAAGCTCAAGGACCAATGCTCGCCTATATGCGCTTACTCCGAGAATGCTATCTTGAGAAAAGTCGTATGCGGAAGTGCACATGGCAGCAGCTGGGGGCTGTAGCGTCTGCAATCAAAAACACCCAGAGCCCCTCGGAGGATATGCCCAGACCTGTCATATGGCATACCATTGCACAAGCCGTACGAAATCATGATCTGGCATATGCTATTCTACGAGCTAAGCTCGATTACCTCGGCACACTGCGATTCGAGAAACTGGCAGATGCTCACTACAGATATCGCCGCGAGGAACGTTTGCCACGGCACATCCCTCCCGGAGAAATCATGGAGGTATCCACTCCGTTACAAGATCCCAGCTGGATTGAAGAGAATCGTGTGGTCTTGGTACTGTGGCTGCTGGCTGCTACATGGCGAATCTCAAACATGTGCACAGATATACCGACAGATGACTTATCGGCAGAATCCTTGCAACTGCAGAAGAAAGTCTTCAATTCTCTCCTCTGTCCGGAATGCAGCGAAGATTTGATCACCGAGATTGCGCTGAGCGTGAGCCAAGGCCCTACGTTGAAAGCTCCGAGTGCTCTCGATTTTGCATCAGATGAGCATGATGATGGGTTTCGGGCACTCCATACCTATTTCATCTCGCATCCCATCCACACAATCACTGTGAACAATAAAAGTGGATCTGCCATGTCTGCCTGCTTCTCCAGGTCTCCGCCGATGGCTCCGCAACGCTCTGATGAAACATGGGCATGGCATCAGGATTCTGGCCGTCTGATAAGAGGAAACCCTATTTCACGAAGCATCCGCGTAATGAGAATGCGTCCGGGTCCAGCAAATGCACTTGAAGGTACAAGCCTACACCAACTCGAGCGACTAGGGTTTGGCGTATGGGACAACTGGCGTGTGAGTTGCGAATTGCATATTCGAATGCCGCCAGAATTACCCCAAACTCCACAGGCAAGACGGAGGAGCTATACGCGGGAAGGGCCTGGATACGTCAGTCGGGATGATATGAGTTTCCGATGGTTCAAGCTTCATCAACAGGAGGTTTTGCGTGAGCAGGAGGGATGGCATAGATAGTCCAGTTGCTGCTGAGTTGTTGGCACTCAAGCGTGTGTTGCCACAACATTGTGCTATTCTTCGAGTCAAGTCTAGGCTGACAAAAGAAGAATTAAAGAAATGCTGACACTATCGCAAGACTCGCATCCGGACATGATCCTACACTCACATCTCTCATCGAGTCTTATCATTTATCAAGTGGTTCTCATTAGGATGCGTGTTTTGGCGACTGTCCCAATTGCGTGCTCAAAGTATGTTCTTACGTGACAGGCGGGGTTGCAAGGCATCACACCTTCCCACCTCATCTGACTACATCACTTTACAAAACTATTGCGACATTTATGGATGCTCCTGTTCGCTGTAATGGACACTCCACATTGCTGTTATCAGCATGTGTGCGGATACCGTCGTTCCGATTGAATCCTATCCTGCAGGAGAGATGCTTGCGTGCTACGTAGCCCTGTTCCCAGGAACCATAAACGTGTCTTTGCTTCCGTATGTGTTCGCACTCGTGTTTTGGTGTTTTCGCAGTTGATTGTGAGTGTTGTTCGCCATGGATGTGAGAACAGTCGCTGTCATCGGTGCTGGCGTTAGTGGTGTTTCCTCTGCCATACATCTCAGAAACGCTGGACTGGATGTTACGGTCTTCGAGCGAGGAGATGTTGCTGGAGGTGTTTGGTGAGTTTTACCTGCTTCCAGGTACCCCCGTCCTCAATCACGTTTGTTCATGTTTGTCGTATCAGAGAGAGCCAAGCTGATTGATAGGTGTATAGGGTATACGATCCTCGCATAGCATTGGAACCATCTTATCCAGCGACTTTGCCTTCAGTAGGAGATTCACCTGCTTTTGACTCTCTTCTCAAATCCAGTGATCGCAAGGTTCGCAGAGATAGTCCCGTAGACCAAGACTCTCTCGCTACGAAACGTCTTTCCCACAGCAATGATTTGGAGATCTTGCATGCACCGCCAGGGTATGTCTGTTTTGCTTGTCAACTCAAAATAACATGACTAATTGTTTTCTAGACCATGTTATCAAGGCCTGCACAACAATGTCTCTACTCCAGAGATGAAACTGCGCACACACGATTGGAAACCAGATACTCCTGATTTTGTGCCTCATGGTGTGTTGGCGACGTATATCCAAGACACAGCTGCTGCCAACAAGATCCTCTCTGCGATATCCTTTCGCACACGCGTAATCAAGGTAGAAAAAAAAGAAAACAAATGGGAAGTCAGCACTGCCAGATTGATTGACCAAGATGGCGAAAAGGAAGTTCAGAATGCAGTACAGGTGAGTTGACATCACAAAACACAAGAAAAGATTAAAAAAAGTGTTGATAGGAAGTTGTAGCTCTTCGATGCAGTCGTAGTGGCAAGTGGACATTACCACGCCCCCAACATCCCCGACTACCTCAATCTCAAGGCGTGGAAAACTGCTTTCCCAACGCGAATCTGGCATTCGAAAGCCTACCGCTCGCCTGCGCCTTTTGCAGGAAAAAATGTCTTGGTTATTGGTGCTGGAGTCTCGAGTACGGATATCTGCCGCGAGTTAGGTGGTGTTGCGAATAAAGTCTGGCAGTCCAGTCGAGGTGGCGAGTATGATCTTTTGCCCTCTATGTTACCGGATAACTGCACACGAATTGGGGCAATCGCTGCTTTCTCCTCACTTACCTCTACCAACGAACTCGGAAATGGGGATGCACTACCTGGCAACGTAGTCTTGACCTCCAACGACACAATTACCGATATTCACCACATCATCCTAGCAACAGGCTATCACATGTCCTACCCTTTTCTGTCTCATCTCCACGCCGACAATCTACTTCCCTCACGAGCTTCCAACACCATTCTCGTCACCACAGGACAAGTGACCCACAACCTCCACAAAGACATTTTCTACATCCCAGACCCCACGCTGGCGTTTATAGGAGTACCCTACCATGTAGCCACTTTTTCGCTGTTCGAGTTTCAAGCTATGGCTGTGGCGGAGGTATTTGCTGGTTCTGCAAACTTGCCAGGAGAAAATGAGAGGAGGAAAGAGTATGAGACAAGAGTGGCGAGGAAAGGTGTAGGTAGGAAGTTGCATTCGTTGAAGGATGATGAGGGTGAAATTGTGTATGTGAGGGAGATGATGGAAATTGTGAATCGGGGAAGAAAAGAAGGAGATAGGATTGAAGGACATACGAAAGAGTGGTTTGAGGCTTATCGAAGAAGATTGGTGAGGATGCAGGAGAGAAGAGGGTGGACATCGACAAGGAAAGAGGTTGTTGTTCCCGTAGATGGTGTCAAATAGAGGGGACAGATGCAACGTATAAAATTATCCAACAGTCCCTTGAGGCGAACAAGATTTTGTGATCTCAGAGCTCAGTGAGCTGTTGTAGCTCCAACTACGAAGCCTCCGATCGATCGAGAAATTTAAGACATTTCTAAAGGAAGCAATCCGCGGTATTCAATTGGGAAACACGTTTCCAGCTAGAAATAAGGTCCGACTAGCGTCCGGATTTGCTTACATAAGCAGTGTCTTTCCTTTTTCGAACCTCATGCTAACCACGTGAGTCACATTCATCAACAATCAAGAACCAATATCGATATCAGAATCAATGGCGAACAAAAATCCATGGCTATACGCAGGCCTAGCCTCCTCATTTCCCAACATCTCTCGCGCAGAAGACAACAAAACGCGCCTCTGCCAACCCATCCCCGACCCCTGGGACCCACCACAAACACCCCCCCAACCCTGCAAAACATTCACAAAACCCTCTTCCGACTCATCCACCACAACACTATCAGAAACACCCATCCAAGACGCACCTACAAATTCAATTCTGGTGTTTCGCTACAAGGATAAAATTCATGCGATTGAGTCGGCGTGTCCGCATCAAGGGTATCCAATGACTAGATCAACTCTCTCGGACATCGAGGATTTTGGGATTGTGTTGAGTACGGGGATCACGTGTCCGAAGCATGGGTGGACGTTTGATTTGCATACGGGTGAGGCGGATGTGAGTAGGTATAAGTTGGGCTTGTATGAGGTCGAGTTGCGGGAAAACGGAGATGGGGATCAACAGGTTTGGGTTAGGAAGAAGGAGAGGAAGAGGATTGGGTGAGGGTTTTGGATAGGGTTGTTGTAACTGAGTACGAGGAGGGGAGTCTGCTACTTCAAATCGCTGGATTGAGCTAGGAGCATGCAGGAGGTGATTGGACTCTCGGGAGATGTGGGAGATGTAGTATGCGTCTAACGGAGATATTCCAGAAAGTGGATGCGTTGGCTCTGGCTTCCACTGCAAAAGAGAAGAAGTGTACGTTATCGTCGGTGGGCTTATGTCTCCCAGTTCCTGGTCATCTCTAGCACTTCCGCGTCGAATTCTGGCTTGCAGTCTGCCAGATAACTCCGACTGGTCTAACTACTCTTCTTCTCATCTTCCGCGCGCCCTTTCTCTCTGTGGATTGTTGACTCGACGTCGGTGGGAGACGGCATTGAGGCTGGGACCTCAGCACCAGAGGGGTTAGGAGGGACTTTGTTTTTGAGCTAGAAAAAAAAACCCTCGTAACCGATCGGCATTGCTTTGGAAACACCTGAGGAACAGTAGCATGGATGACATTTGAATTGACTTGGATCCGAAATTTGTTGCCCTGTTGTGGAGAACGGCTCAGTCAGCACCACTCCGACAATGGATGATATGAGCGTGGGGGACGGCTGTGTTCCAAGGGACTCATCTGTCATGAAGTCTCTTGATCGCGCCATCTAGGACAGGATTGTAGTACTTACACCAAAACTTCAATCCTCTACGCAGAGGATAGCCACAACCAACACAGGTGTGAATGACCTTTTCTTTATACAATATTGGAACATGGGTTTTCCAGACAAGGCCTTCGCGGAGTTTTTTGCCATCGCGTGTAAGCTGAATAAACCAGTCAGTTTATATGATCAAACGCAGAGTTTTCGACGAATGTACCCAGCCGCGAAAGCGTATTCTCGCGGCAACTTCTCCGATCTGATACTGCTTTCGTGAGAGAGCTCTGTTTCGTTCCAATCTGGCATCTGGCAAGATAGGATCTGCCGTCCTCGCAGGAAAAGTCAGGACCAAGACAATAGTTTTCGTTTGTTGATTCTCAGGCTAATCAGGCATTGTGGTATTGGTCTCTAGAGGGCCACGGATTTTATAATATAGTGATCCTTACTGACATATCTTTCTTGGGATAGGAATATTTTTGACGTGCTTTGACTCCCGTCAGCGCAACTGAAAGCAGTTCGTCGACATTGCTAGTCCTTCAGACTGCTCCTCGGGTCTCTTGACTCTCCTCATACATGACAATCACGACACAGATCACGCTCAGAGCTTCGTCGCTCAAGATCCATGACAATGATGACAGTAACATCATGGATATGACAACAACTCCAAACCTGCATGATATGCTTTCAGGCCCTGTCACGAGGAATAGCAGAGTAGCTGGCGAAGATCCTGACTTCTCTGTCGATCTGGCAGAAACCATAATTCTTTCCCATGGTATGCCGTCTGTACTCCATCGCTTCCTCGCCATCCATGTCCCTCTCAAGCCTTTCTGTTCAATGATCTTCCATTCTTTATTATCCATCCTGAAACAGCAGACAAGATCTTTGCATCATCATGGATCTGGCTCGTCCACGACTTCTCTGTGCAAGCCTTGACCAGATTCCAATGTGATCGCTCAAGCAAGCACCCAAGGAAGTGACTATATCTCCTACGGAACCAAGTCACAATGGAATGTGGTTGAGTCCTTTACCTCGATCAGGAATCGAATGTTCTGTAAGAGCTATGAGCACTCACGGGTCTGTTCACATCTCTTGCGATATTCCGTTGACGTTCATGTCGAGATTGTATGCTTCCAACCCGAACTACAACATGGTATCAGCAGTCAGAAAAGCGTAACTAGCATCGGTATCCGATGGCACTCACGTCGAAGATGTCGCCATCTAGCCACGCTATATAGGGCGGGATATCATTGATCTGCTGAATCGAAGGATCGATGCCAGTATGTAAGTCCTATTACAAAGCTTGGTCAGCTTCGAATGTGTATGCCGACATGAACTCTTCGTTGGTTTACAACTCACTCTACTAACATTATGTGAAGCAGACTGAGAAATTGGTTGTTGCGGTGTTTGACTCCTGGGATGCTGCTTGTGTAGATTCAAGAAAGCTTGTGCACAAGAGTATTTGGCTGTTGATCGATCCAATATCCCTAAATGGACTTTGAGCAATGAGATAGCGGCACTGATTGAGATGAAGCACCAAGGCTCGCTCTTGCTACAGCGCAAAGACCTCTCAGCTGCTATAGCCAGACTGCGTTCCATGAGCTCAATGATAGAATTGGAGCAGCTCATGATAATACTAGTGGAACCTGGAAGCTTCAGTACATGTTCGACTGTGGAATCATTAGGACGACTTACCAGGAGATTGCAACAACACAACACGTGTCAGAGTCAGAGAAGCCAACATTAGGTCTTCGCGCAAGCGAGTCAGAGGTTGGAGACCTAGATCACTGATTTGACAGTTCAGAACAAGCATCTCTTGGGACATCTGATGACAGATGTTTTCCGAAAGCCAGAACGCCGAACCGTCCTTTCCTAAGTATGGTCGATGGATAGCAAGGACACACTCCATGAGCTGGAACTTCAGAAACCCATTGACGACTGAGGGAAGACCTTGATAAGAGGACATGTTCCAAGTTGGGAGCTCAGCAATCTCACTTGTCAGCTGGTGTGTGTACCGAAGAACGTTATCATAAGTCATGGGATCAGCGATGGCGGGACTAGACAAGCGTCGAGATATCTCTAAGCGTAGTGACCAGCTGCGTGCGCTGATGATTTGATACGAACTTTGAGTATAGTCATCCGCTGATTTGGACTCGGGAATCTGCGTACAACGCTCATCTAATTCCTCGTCGTCGATGTTTGCAGGAGCTCCAAGGTTGCAGTCAATGTTGTGAAGAAGAGTTGGCAGACCAAACTCGTATGAGTTCTGAAGCTCAAGCTCGCGTATCACATGCCAGATACGACGCCTCATCTCGACCCTGAAGACATCTTCGGAGCGACTTACTGAGTCATTATAGGGTAGCTCGTCCAGGATGGCTCTTTGTAGAAGGTTGCTTGACTCTGTCCAGAATAACTTTTTGTGGATCTGGTTCATTCGTTTAGCCAGATAGCTCAGACACAAGACTTGATAGTGAACAAGTTCATAGCGTTTCGGACTTTGTTGTCGCAGCCACTCATCGACCCACACACTCCAGCGTGAAGCCATGTCTTGATAACGCTCTCCTATAGGCGGAGCGCTGGCGGAAACGGCGATTGTGGACATGATCAGGGAAGCAATAGCTGGTGAGCGCGGCTGATCTGATAGCCAGAAATCATGATACTGCTTCTTGAAAGTAGGCACATGGACTATACGATGAATATGCTCGTAGTTGTCGAGATAGAAGGCCACCAATTGATCGGCATCGCCTTGGGGAGGGAGCAACGCATCGAGGGCGAGGTTCTCATCTTTGGAGATGAGTGTTTTCTGTTTCTTGAGTTTCACACCAGCTGGACGAAGCCATTCGTCGGTGACTTCAGTGATGAAAGGGACGAATTGTGTGATCTATAGAGTGAGTGTGAGTGGTTTGCGTCAGTGGGAATTCTAGAATCGGCTTCTACCTCTGTGAAGAACTTGAAAAGAGAGTGCTTAGCATAGTAGCCTTACGGAGAGCGGTCTTTCGGATGGGAGAAGGAGGATGCGTTTCTCGAAATATCTGACTGGAGATCAGCAGTATCGCTCGCTGTCCGTGATGATATGGTCGGAGTGGAATCGAGCTTGGCCCGGGTGGTCCCTTCGACATTGGCATTATTGAGATCAGGCTGGCGCTGAGACACGAGACTTTTTAGATTGGCTAGCTCCCTTCGTAAACGGCGGACTTCTTCGCTATCGTTCTGTTTCGCATGCCTTTGCTGGTGCTGTGACCGCTGATTCGACACAGGCGGCTGACCTGTAGGCGTGTCATAGGCGCACTGATCTTGACGGCCTACCCGCGAGCAACGTTGACAAGGCCAGTTACGGTCGCATGAAAGCTGAGAGAATCAGTCTGATTGAGTCGAGCTTAGGGGATCCGAAGAAATTTGGTGTACCTTTTTCGACCTGCATTCACCACAGCTCAAGGGTAAGCGCCGCCTACGGGCTCTCTTCTCAGGTGACTCAGTGGTAGCGCCAACACTTTGCTCGGCGCCGCTTCTGACCGACATGAGTTGCAAATGTCCGACTAGAATCGTACCACAGCTCGATTTGTATTGTACGACAGAAATGTCGTGCGGGATGGAATGCTGCCTGAAGAAGCTGGTAGGAGGCTCGGAGATGTCCAAGTCCGACCACAAGCCCGACCATGTCCGACTATCCACGAACATATCCGACTACGAAAAATCCAGTCAAAACAACGATTCGTCGGAGAAAGTAGGTGATATGTGACTCCTGGTCCATGATTTTGCAGGATGCTCAAATGCGTGTACGGTATAAAGCAAGTCTAGTCCGCTGCTTCCTGCATCGACACATCCAACCACAATTCACCTGTATGCTCCACGACTAGTACCAATATCATGGCCTCTTCTATAGACTCCCAAAAGAGCCAAACGAGTCTGCCTACCGCGGTAGATGTCGAAAGTAATAAGCGAGAAGCTGAATTGGCCCCTCCCACGCCTGCCACTCCCGCGCCTTCATTTGCAGAAGGTGGCACCCGGGCTTGGCTGGTAGTCGTTGGATGCTGGTGTGTCGCTTTCGCCTCGTTCGGCATAGTCAACACGTTTGGGTATGAATTCTTATGTGCTTGTGGATCACACTCGAGTCCTGACCTGCTGCAGTGTCTACGAAACCTATTACTTGCGTACCTATCTTCACGACTATTCTCCCTCTACTGTTGCTTGGATAGGTTCCATCCAAGCTTGGGTCCAGCTCTCAGCTACTCTGGTCTCAGGTCCTGTTAGTGATTGCTACGGTCCACTGGTAAGTCTCGTTCCTTCTCATCCTCGAAATTGTTTTCTGATCTCGTGTATAGGTAATTGTCTGGCCTTTCTCGCTGTCTTTGGTCATCGCCATGATGCTCACAAGTCTCTGTACCAAATTCTATCAGTTTTTCCTGTGTCAAGGTATCCTACTTGGCGTTTCTTCTGGCCTCATCTATGCTCCCGCCATCTCTATCGTCGGTCACTACTTCTTCAAAAAGCGCGCCATGGCCATGTCGCTAGCCTCGAGCGGATCTCCACTTGGTGGCATCATATATCCCATCATCTTGAACAACTTGATCCCAAGCATTGGATTTGGGTGGGCTCAACGTGTCTGTGGGTTCTTGAGTTTGTTCCTGCTGGGTATAGCCGCTTTGACGCTTCACCCCTTGGACAGCATAAGAAGAAAGAACAACTTCATACTGCTTGAGGCCTTCAAGAAACCAGCCTACTCGATCCAAGTCGCGGCTCTTTTCTTGGTCGTTTTAGGGATCTTCTCTCCTTACTTTTTCGTTGCTGATTATGGCTTGGCCCACGGTGTGTCGCCACATCTTGCTAACTACTTGTTTGCGTTTCTCAATGCTGGATCGCTTGTAGGTCGCGTGGGGGGCGGGTTCCTCGCGCTTTACCTTGGCATGTTCAATTCCATGGTTTTGGCTTGCTTCGCTTCTGCGCTGCTGCTTTACTGTTGGTTGGCTATCACCTCGACTGCTGGTTTGATTATCTTCGCCCTGTTCTTTGGAGCTTCGAGTGGCATGATCATTGCACTGATGTTTCCAACCATTGCACACATGGCGGATCACCCCAGCAAAGTAAGTGCCGTTTCTTTACGAAGCCATGCTATAGAATCGTACAACGACTTGTCTGCTAACCGCACACTTCAGATGGGAACCTATCTCGGTCAAGCGGCCTTTATTTTTGGCTTTGCTGCTTTGGCAGGCGGGCCGATTATCGGTGCTTTGTTCGATGCTTATCCTGGTTACGAGCAGGGGATTGTCTTCAGCGCTACTGTCATAATGGCTGGTGCTGTTGTTTCAGTCGGTGCTAGGTACATGTATGCCCCTGATAAGCTTATTGCTTGATGTGCAAGGCTGCAGTGGGCGTATCGATCGATCAGTCAGTGGCGATGGATGCTGTTATCATCCGACAACTTGGTGTTTTGCACACGGAAACGATGGATGCCTGTCCATCATAACCACTGGTCAGTATCACAGCCATGAAGCTCAGAAATCAGAAATCGGTACTTGATCGATGCATCTCCTCCGAGCAATCGTGACGACTACTAGAATTTGTAGAAGCAGTGATCGTACAAATGCCATGCTATCCAGAACGAATTCGGCTCAAACTATACAGGAATTCAGGGAGTTGTATGTTCGAGATTTATTGACTATTGAAAACCGCCAGGACAATGTGGCAGGGGACGTGCCTGGACGATTGCACGCTTTGATTCTGACCTTTGACTGAACACGGGAACAAACATCATAGCACAGAGACTAGATTATAGCGGTTTGTAGGATAGTACATCATTGATTGAATCGTTAGCGACAGTGAAGAGCTCAGAGACAATACCCAAACAAAGATCAAGAAACCCAAAGGTAACCAGCACACCGACGAACGTGTCCATCACCAATTGTCAAACGATTGAGAACTTTGATATCACCAAGCCAGGAATCAACATTTCTGAAACGACAGTCAAAGGACTCGCAATGGATCCTTCTCAACAGACACTCTTGCTGCATCCATCAGCTCTGTCACTGACACAAATGAACAAAGTGCCGCCATCACTCATAGTGGTCTTGAACTCAGCACTACCATCGCTCTGAGCACATTTAGTGGAGAAGTCGGTGATGGTGTTGGCGTCTTTACTGGGGAGTCCAGAACCGGTATAGGAAGCCCAAGAAATACACAAATTGTTTTTGTCTCGAGAAACACAGATGGATCTGGGATTTTTATCGTCTCGGCCGTCGGAGAAAGCTTCCTTGAGTGCACCGTAGATGTAATTACCAAATGCTGTTGCGCCGGATAACTGGATGAATTTGCCGAGGGCGTGGCCAGTATTGCAGCCGAGAGTCTGGAAACCATTACCAAGATGTTGGCAGTCGTACCAATCGCGTTTTTGGAGATTAGTGGAATTGTCTCCGGTGTCGCCATCAATATATGCAGCCATATAATCAGCAAAAGCGGCATCCTCATCGAGCAAGTCATCGATAGTGTAGAGGTCGAAGCTGTAGCCTGTGCCGTTGTCGAAGTGTTCGCCCTTGTAGAACAAGTCCATGCTAGGACTGACGTCGCGAGCCACAGGCTCGGACACATCAAACATGGGGGAGGCGTTGACTCCAAGATAATGAGACAGACCGGCGGCTCCGAAGCCAATTGCAATGTACCAGAGAGTAGTTTTGAGAGTGTTCATACTGAGCATGGGTGCAGGATTGCACTTCTGACAGTGTCTGCAACAGTTCGCAGGAGTGGCAGCCGTATATTCTGGGACTGGCTTAGGCTCAGATGTAGAAGTGGCAGGTTTGATTGAAGACATGGTTTGCTGTGTTGCCAGTTGCGAAGGATGAGCTATTTGTGCTTGGGCCTGAGATGATGCCGTTTATAGGTGAAGCGAACAACGAGGCATCTATCGCAACTTTTCTTCTTCTCTGTGTCTTGTAAAATACGAATACGGCGGTGTTAGCGTTATATCAAGTCTGGGAAGGATGCAAGATTGAATCATTGTTCGCATCAAGCGTCTGATATAGAGAATACCAGGGATGATCAGAACGGAGGATTTCAAAGGATACGAGCTGGCATGGCGTGCCTATTGAAGCTTAGTGTAGTAGACCGTTGATCCTGTCTCTGCCTTTCGCGGAAGAGCGACATCCGGGCAGACGTTACGTGGTAAAGCAAGAGTCGATTGAAGCGTCATTTTCGAGGTCGACGATCCTAGACTTGACCACAGAGTTGAGCTGTTACTACTAACCCCATAGTTGTATTTATGCGCTGTTAGATCGAAAATCAAGTTACTCGGTGATTGACACTGACGCTGACGTCCTGTTGAAAAGCTAGCAGTCTTAAAGTGACAACGTACGAAGCAGACAGAGGATGCTTCGAGAGTCCCGTTCGCGGTCCCCTGAGGATTGGTCAAAACGGCGTAGAAGCTTGTCCGAATGCTTGGTCGTGCTAAAAACCGTAGGCCCTGCTTATTCCCGGCTCAAGACGATGATCTTGATACGCACATGATCAGAGGGTCCAAGATTGACACTGATACGCCGTATGCGATACGGTATCGTTGACAATAACGGCTGTGATACATTGTCTCGTCGTTGCGATTGTCTGTCGTCGTCAGAGAGTTTGTTGATCTGATCTGAAAGTCCAAAGTCAGATTGCGCCATGCGAGGTGATTGAGAGGGGAAGGTGACGAGAGGAAAGGGTCCGACAACAAGATTTCCGAGTCCCGAAACTGCGCCGATCACTTCGCCTGCTTCGAGCTTGATAATTATTCCCTTACACAGGCATCCACCACCACTGTTTCGCGCTCATGACCGAGGCATCATACCGTGCTGTTCACAGTATGCGCTGGTTGTTACGGCCGTGAGGTCAACAGGCTTGCCGAAGCGATCCGAAGGTCTGCGACGCCTGATCAGTCGTGCAGTCCAACCAACCACGAACAACTCAGAAAACATGGAGTAAACTCCCCAGACCCCAACAGGCGACTGACGTTTGTCGAAAGAGATCTGTTCACGAATTCCGCATGGTTCCATCGGTGCAGATCGTGTCGTCGTTGTTGAACGTCAGGTATGAGACAAGCAGTTGACACTCGGCTTCCTGCATGCGACGCGCGATGTATGTAACTACGGCAGTCCATAACGCAATGTCTAACAAAACGATTTATGCACAAAGCGTCGGAACATCACGGCTTATTACGACGGTCGACCGAACGAGGCTACTATTTACTCTATACAACTTATATTTGTCTATATCTAAGTTATATGAATGGTTATAATTTCTATCTATATAGAATAGCATTACGGTATGATCTATTAAGTTTAAAACAATAAATAGCGACTGGTATAGTCAAAAATAATTATTGAAAATTTGATATCCAAAGATTGCATTGAATTTTGAGGTTCCCACCCCGGATTTCAAAATTACTTAGTATTAGAAGTCTAACCAACTTTGTTTAACCAACTTTGTTTAACTAACCTCGTTTGACCAACTTTATTTAACTAACCTTATTAACTAATTCTATCTAACTAAGTTAACTCTACTCTCTATTAAATTATCTTTATCTAACTATCTCTATTTAACTATCTTTCTAACTAAGTAGATTCTAAGTAAGTAAACTAGTTAGATAAACTAGTTAAACAAACTAGTTAAACAAACTAGTTAAACAAGTACTACTTAAATCCGGCATAGAAAAATCCTCGGGCGCAATTTTTGAATGTTAGATCTTATAATAATTATTACTGCTAAAATAGTCGCTAGAAATCCAAAATAAGTTAAAAAAAAAAACATAGGTTCTATATGCTATATTATCTATATTGATTATCTATACATAGAAGGCTAGAAGTAATTCTTATTGCCTCCGGCTAGTTATCGTGTACCGAGAAAATCATGTATGCATAATTTGTTTTGTCAGACATCGCGTTGTGGACTGCCGTAGTAATAGTATCTGACCTCGTTGTAGATCGTATGACGCTCCTTGTGAAAAAGACAATCTGATCAAAACAGTCATGCCGATAAATACTAATCGGAGATAGGCCCACGAGAGAGGTCAGCAATAGCTGGTTTGAGGAATGGCTCATGACGAAGGCCAAATTGCAAAGATGATACAACACTCGAGGCTCAGATATTGTTGTCATTGGGATGGTTAGCAATGTCAACAGAGCTGACTTTGTACGCTGTCAAATGCGCAGTTGCGGATAATGCAAAGTGCTCACGCTCAACAACGCGTCTCGCACGGTTCAGGCAGGCAAGGCAGCAATCACGCTAATATACCATCGGAAACCACCACAATATCATCCAAGATTCCCAGAAACCATATCACAAATCCCATTTCCACGTCTTCTTCTCATGAATCGTGTCGCTCTTTCCCCTCCTTGCCCCAAAGTTCCAGATTATTACCCATCATGGAACTACCAGATCAAATGCTCCTCCTCGAACCTCTGCACTGCACAGCAGAGGAAATTATGCAACAGGGTGCACGTAACCCCACTGCCGTACAAAACTACCTCTCCTGTCTTGAACGGGGATGGCTAGGTCAAGCTTTGATAGAACGATACACATACACCCAATCACTCTCCACACCTGCAGGAATGATCCAGACCAATGGAATAAAAGACGGCAGATTCGCGGAGTGGTTGAAGCCCATCTCAGACGAGATCAAAGACGATTTGCTGGATTTGCTCAAGGGAGGATATACCGAGGACCTTGTTGTTGAAAGAGATATTTACGCAAAAGCGATGGAGCTTTATGTGGATGATCCTGGGAGAGAGTTATTGGGTGAACTGGTCGAGATGATTGACCGAGGCCTTGGGGTAGTATAAGCTTTGATACTCTAGCCTCAAGCAAACTTGCTGACTTTGAACTAGGAAATGCCGAAGATATACGTGATGTTCAAGAACACTCATGGGGAAGAAGTTGCACCGGTGATGGAGGCTGAAAGTTGTGGAGTGGAAGATGCGATTACGAGGTTGAGTGAAAAGGTTCTGGAAGATTCGGTTGAGGGAATGGACATTAAGAAGGCTGGACGTGATTTTCATGTTACGTATCAGGTCGATGATGGAGAGTCAGCTTCAGCCTTGGTGGAGGACATCAAAGGGTGGCGTTGAGTTTTGAGATGGTCATGCAATCAACGTTCGACTGTCACAGTGACCAAAATGATTGTGTTGCTGACAATCAGATGTAATATAAATTTTAACCGCTTTTATTTGTGACTGTTGACGAATCAAGCTTTCTTGGTTCTTCTACTGCCGGGTTTCTTCTCAGCAGGCTTCTTGGGTTCTGCAGGCTTGACTTTCTCCTCAGCCTTTGCTTCTGCCCTCTTCTTAGCACCTCTCTTCTCAGCCTCCTGAATCATGTTCTCCGAGTACTCCCAAAGCTGCTTTTGTAGCTCTTCGTCCAACATGTCTCTTCTAACAGGAGCGATCTCGCGACATTCTTTGATAAACCAGCCGCCGTTGCCTCTTCCCCATTGGGCTTCCATGGCAGCGTAAAGGAAGGACTGAGCGCCTTGCGAGGGCGATTTTAGGATGATGTACCAGAGGGGGTAAGTAAGGAGGTAGAGAACAAGACCGGTGATGGAACCCCAAGTGAGGTAGCGTCGCATTCCAGGTGTGCGTGTTTGGCCAGGATCAACCAGAATAACCCTTGCGTTCATAGGATTCTTGTCGGGACGAGCGTAAGCAGAGAGATGCTTCTGGAAGGACTGAGCAAAAGTCATGAGAGCAAGTTTGGAGGATGCGTAGGCCGAGTATGGATTGAACTTCTCAGCTCTTTCCTTTTGTCTGATTTTTGCTTCCTTGTTGCCGGTAACAGGGAGGATTCCACCGATGTAGGCGCTGCAGGTTGCCATAATGATACGCACATCACGGTCTGGCGGCTGGGCGCGGATTGCAGGAGACAAGATGCTGAGAAGATGGAAGTTTGCGAGGTAGTTCAGACCCCAGTTGATCTCGACGTCGTCATCAGTCTTTTGAATCTTTCCACCCTTGGGGGTCAAGGTGTTTGCGCAGAGGATGATCATGTCGAGTCGGCGTGGAGGGGCATTGTCGACCCATTTGGTAGCGAACTGGCGGATTGAGTGGAGCGAAGTGAGGTCGACTTGCGCGGCGGTGATGAGTTCGTTGTTGGAGCGTTCGCGCAGTTCTTCAATGTACTCGACGAGGAAAAAGTCGTCCAGGGCGTGTTGGGTGAGCAGAACCAGCTGAGCGCCTCGTGTAGCCAGATCGCGGGCGATCTCAGCGCCTATGCCAGACGTGCCGCCGGTTATCATGACGACCTTGCCGTGCATAGTCCTCTCGGACGTGTTTGAAGCTCCTTGGAACCATCGCCGGATGAGGTAGACGACCAGCACGACAGGCACGAGCTTGAGCAGCACGGCCGAGTTGGGCACCGTTTCGAGGCCGTCTAGGACCGCCTTTTGAACCAGCGGGATAGGCATCTTGTTGACGTTCGAGGAAGGAGGGAAGGAACAACAGTGGGTCGTTCCTGCTTGAAGGGGGAGAGAAATGTCGCCGCAATCTAAACCCCACAATCTCCGCTCGCGACTGCCATCTTCCGAGCGTCATTTGTTGTCGTTGTTTCGCCATCCTTGCGCCTTCCCCTTCTTCTACACACGACCATGTCAGAGAGCGACGATGAATACTACAGCGTGCCACCGAAGGACCAGCGATACTTTGGCGCGGGCATCAAACGTCAGCGCGTTCATTTCGTGCCTTCATCGACTTCGGGATCCACCACGCCTGCCGGCGCAATCACTCCTTCGACCCTCTCGGCCAGCGAACGCTATCTACAAATCGTCCTGGCCAAAGCCTCTTCTGAGCCTCAGTCCTCAGAAGTCTCAACAGACACCAAGGAACCCAGAACATGCGACATCTGCAAAACACAATATCAAGGCGACGAAGCAGCACATTGTAGCTCGCTGGTCCACCAAATCGCCCTCCCACATGCCCACCCTCCATCCGCTCTAGACAGAAACCGCAAAGGCCTCAGTATACTCCAATCATATGGCTGGAATCCCGACGAAAGACTCGGTCTGGGTGCTCAAAGAGAGGGCATCCTACATCCCATCAAAGCAAAAGAGAAGCGCGATACTGTAGGTCTGGGCGTCAACCTCAGCAACGACGAACCTACCTTGAAGAAGAAGAGAAAGCCTGTACAACTCCCAAAACCTGTCGAGAGACTTGATGCTGGAAAGATCAGGAAACTCGAACAAAACAACAAGAAGAAGCATGAAAGACTGCAGAGTCTGTTCTACTCCAATGATGAGGTCGACAAGTATCTTGGTCCTGGTTGAACGCCGAATCCTCTGTTTTACCGCCACCATTCACCTTCCGCATGATCATCTGATGGAAATTCCAGTATCGCTCGTATGAAGCGCAAATCCCATGACCGCCAGCTTCTGACGAATCGGATCTATCCAACACTTTGTCACTCTCAGAACCCCACGTCTAATGTAGATCAGGTACATCTGACAGCGTACATGCACGAGCCGTCTCGCCTTGTCTCATCAAGACAGCTGACTTCTCTCACACTGTACTCCACCTGACCTGGAGCAGTTCGCAGCGATTTGCACATGACACAGGAGGCTCTGGCGTGTGGAGAAGCAGGTGATCTGTAGTTCATGCACACTTGGGCTCGGCCCGCTCCTTCCTCCCCATCTACCCAGGCTATAACGGCAGACCACTTTGCACCCGCATGAGTGTTCAGTCTCATGATTCTTGTAGTTTTGGTGATTTGATGATCAAGCCCGACAAGGAGCGAGACATCCAAGTCAACATCTTGTCTTCAGAAAAGTATACCAGTATCCATCCATCAACATCAAGAAAGTCACGTTGACGCGCTGAGATACCGAGACTTTCCGAGCCTGTCAATCTTCCTGATCTGGGCTATCATTGGGACCTGGTGACTCAACATATCGCCAGCACTGTCTGTTCCAACAACATAGGTTTAGCTCTTCCGAACCGCCCTTGTGGAAGAGAACTCGTCTGATTAGCGATATCACTCTGACTCCTTCTCGACCTTCCTCTGTCAGTTGACACTTCGATGCCCAACAACGTGGCAGACATCTACACGTGCTGCCTAAAAAAACGCCACTTTGCAATAGCGGGAAGCAAAGCCCGACAAGCAAAAAGCCGACCATGAAGAGTGTCGAAGGATTAGCCGCCCACAGAAATGTGACGGGTCTTGCTATTGGTCCGCTTTTTTGATTCGCTTAACCGGTGTCCAAAAGGTATCCTTGTAGCATTGGATAATGCCCAAGTGACAGACTCGAAAGTCCGAACTTCTGTACTCTATTGATTTCAACACGAAGGGACAAGTATAGGCATGTGAAAATGATACTTGGATAAAGCTTGTATGCTGAATAGAAAGAATCGAATTGTCGTAGGCCGTGAGGCACTAAGCAAAAAAAAAAAAAGGAGCTATTAAACAGATGCAGACAAGATCTAAGACAGAACAGCCCAAAGAAAAAAAAATCGAGAAGAAAAACACTTTTTTTCCCTCCCCATCGATTCCCGTACCCCCCATTCCCCTCCAAAGACAATGACAAACCCATAGCAGAAAAAAATATGGAATAAAAAAAAAAGGCAGAGAGCAAGAAAAAGAGCTGTTGCAGGAAACTCCAGTGGGGCAACTCGTGAAAGAGTTGGTGCCGGTTTGCGCCACATGCGGATTGCTGAGTTTGTTTCAAGCAAAAGGGGGGTATCTCTGCGCGATATAAGATAAAAGCATGTTGAGGAAGAAGAAATCCTTTTTGCGCCTGTGTGGTGATGAATGTCGAAAGTGGTTCTTGTTGATGTCGGTGGTGAGGTGTGTTGCGTGTAAACCTTGTCGATCGAGGGTGGAGAAAGTGTGTTGTAGAGTAATGCTTTGCCGATTGGTGTCGTGCCTTGAGAGTTGGTACAGAGACACGCTTGCTCCCAAGGCCGTCGGTGTGTCGCAAAGCCACAAGGAGATGCTGGAGCCTTTTTTTTCCATCAACGACGAGCATCCCTCAACACCTCCTCACAATTAGCATCAAACCTCAAACTCCACAACCTAATCCCCGTCGTCAGTTTCTCCGTCCTCTCCAACTCTCTATCCCGTCCGAATATCGTCTCCACAAACTCCCTTCCGGAATTGTTCCCCATGTACAATTTCTCACTCCCACGGTCGCGTTTCGCAGTCTTGAGCATTTGCTTCTCACAGACTTTGAGTAACTTGTTAAATCTTTCCCAAAGCCGTTCGCCAGACTCCAAGAAATCGTCAATGAGTTCGCGGTGATCGCGGTGACGGATGCGAGCAAGTGATTCTTCGGCGCGTTTGATTTTTCCAGCCAGTTGGATGAGGGATAACCACAAATCGCCGGCCATTTCTGCGAATGCGGTCGAGGGGCCGTGGAAGGCTACTGTCCAGTCGTAGATCCATTTTCCGAGACTGTTCGCGTCGAATACACTGCCCAGAAGCAGGATGGGCTCTTCATTCGGATCCCAGTTTTTGAAGTTGTAGCCCGCGGGGATACCAGCTGCGCGCGCATCGCGGTCGGTAGCTGTGGCGCGTTTAGGGGGTGGTGGTTGCTGTTGTTGACGGGGTTTAGGGGGTGCTTGGTCGCGAGGAGCAGAGTGTCTCGGAGGAGGAGCAGAGTAAGAAGCCGCTCTTTGCTTTCGCGTTTGCTGGGGTTCTGGCCTTGGCTGAGGGGAAGATTGGTAATGCTGGTGGTAAGGATATTCATCAGCCTCGGAGTATTGCGGTGGAGGCGTGTGTTTGCGCGGGTCGCGCGAGTATGCCGGCGGGATTTCGTCTTGGGTCACGTAGGCGTAGTAGCGGCCGTCCGAGTAGACATAGGTCGTTGATGCGCGTCTCGCACCACCGCCGGACTCTGTCGTCTTCCCTTGCCGAGGGTATCGGTTACTTGAACTTACATGTTCAGGCTTGCGCGAATACCCAGAACAGCCATATGTCTCGGGATAGTAGTAGGATGTTGTCTTGGTCGAAGGATAAGAGTAGTCCTGCGTGGCTCGTCGAGTATGCTTGTGCTGCGCCGATGCCTTTGGTGGAGATGTCGTGTAATATCGTGGTGAATAATATCCATAGCCAGGCGGCGGTGGTGTCGTAGAAGACGTGTGATATTCGTAACCCATGTTACAATGAGGCGATCCAGTATGATATGATGAATAAGGTGGATACATGGTGAAGAGAAGAACAAAAAAGATGAAAAATAAAAAGGGATATCAAAAAGTGTCGACGAGGAGATGATCAATCAGAAAAGTCCAGGTCGAATCTTATAGTCGACTATAGAAGCCAAATGCCTCTTTTGCTGCTGCTGCTTCTGAACTCGAACGTTTGCTTTGCTCTTGTGTATCCAACATTTGGCTTCTTGCAAGAATTTAGAAAGAGCAGCGGATAGGAGACGGTGTGTTTCCAAGATAGAAGAAAGAATCCCTCGGCAGACGCGGATCGTTATTGTCGCGTCGCAAGTCGTCGCAAAGGATTAATATGAACGGGGCCAGGGATTGATTGGCTGCAACGTTGCAAGTAGAAAAAGCAGGAAATAAGCAACCGCCTTCGAGCAAGAGAACAAGGACGAGTCTTGTCGAAGGAAAGATGGCTGGGATGCCAGACCTCACCCAGCACAAAGCACACGAAAGCAGTTGCGTTAACCGTTCTTCAAATCTCGCCAGGAGCGCGAATTTGTTGTGGCTGGACAGAAATGCGTCTGTGCGGTGCCTTTTTCCGACCGCAAGCTCATCAAATCTTGATAACCTGGTCCAGAGATATGCGCGTTCTGCTCTGGTTTTTGTTTTTGTGATCGAGAACAATCGAACAGCTGGTCTTGTTCTGCGCAAAATGCAGTCGACGAGTAAGAAAAAAGGGGTTGTGATCGACTCTTGTTGCTTAGCTACTTTGACCGAGTGGGAACCCTCGCGCATAAAGATGCGAAAAAGACGAGCGCCGGCAGCATATGCATGCAGGCTTTCTCAGCCCAAAAGACGTCTTGCAGAATCTGCCTAACCCTTGCACGTTGCTCCTTTATTACTCCTCCCACACTAATAATCCTTGTCCACCCATGCATCAGCTTAGTCCCATTCTTGCGGCACCCACCGTCATCTTTTTTGATCCTGCCGCAAGATGTGTGCTGAGAAGAAATAGAAACGCCCCAATAACATGTTTGCTTCAGGGCTTCCGGTAGGTCGGGTTTGTGATGAGGGTACCACACAACTCATATCACACAAGCGAATCACCCCTGCGATGCTTCTTTCCTTGCCTTCCAATAGATTGCTGAACTCCTTATGCTGCCTGGAATCACTTTCTCGAATCATCGAGGAAAGACGAGAAGTCGGAGCATCAAATGACCCCCACGCGCGGGTGACTGCAACAAGTTTCGTATTTTCCCTGCCCAGAAACAGACGAAGAGGCAGAAGCTGGAGGTAAACTCGCGCGTGGCGTGCAGCGATGAAGGACGCTGATGCAGCGGGATCCAGCGCCACAAACCCAGTTGGTGACAGCCCGATATGGCCGCCAACGCATTTCTTCCCGTGCCATGAATGGTGCAAAGAAAACACTATTGTTGCCCTTGGCTTGCCCGACGTGCATGCCTACTTGTCCCTTTGGTAGGCGTTCATGCGCACTCCCATTTCCCAACACTGCGAAAACGATCTGGGCCTCAACCCAGATCGAGTCTTTACAACTACCCGATCCAATCTCTCCTGTTTTTCCAATCGTCAAAGCTCACATCTTTACATGAAGTTGTTTCCCGGGGGCGGAAGGGTCAACGGTCTGTCACAACGTGCACCAGCCTTCTTTTCATCCCCAAGGTTTCACCTTTCTTTAGACCTCTTTCGCTGTCGTCGTGTGTGCGACTTTTGACCACCCACATTTCTCACCTAGATTGCGACCATTATTGTTGACCGCTCGATTCGTCTTCGCTGCACCGCCAACAACAGATGTTTTGTCTAACAGCACAACTTGCAAAACAATGCACGCGACTGGTCGTTGTCTCAAGATCGGGCAGCAAGAAAAGAGTCTTCTCCTCTCGATTGAACCCGTTGATTGTGCATATGATACACAGCGCATCGCATATCACATCACACCGGCGCGTGGGTACCGAAGACAGAAGTGTTCGCTAATTGGATAGCCGGTACAATCAGTCCCGACTTCCCCTATCCATGCCACCGGGAAGTCCACCATCCTCGCGTGCCATGATTGGCGTTTCATGCCCAGGGCTGCATGACACCAAGGGTATGCTCGGCTATTTCGCTTCCATCTTGGTATATGCGTCCATGCCCAAGAAAAATTTGAAGGACTGTCTATTGTCTGCTTGTTTGCCAACGTCTTTCAAGACTCACCGCAAATGATGTTTTCCTGCAACAGTCGGTGAAGAGAAGGTCGGTCAAGTCTCGACACGAGGTCGATAACAAGGCAAACAGACCTTAAAAATGGCATCACTGTGTGAAACATTCAGGGATGTGGAATGAGCTAGATATCGTCAATTCCGTTGTACGGGCGTATGCATGTGTCATGGTCTGAGGTGGATGCCGGCTCTTCCAGACCTTTCACATAAAGGAGAGGCGTTCCGGCGTTTATTTTGGAAAGGCAAGGAAGAAGCTGCGTCAAGTAGCGCGGGAGAGACAATGTTCATCCTCTGCTAAGCTTCTCACTGCATGCATGCGTGTATGCATGTTGGTCGGAGTCGCGAAGCGAGAATTGACTGGACGAGTTGATTGTGAACCAGGTAAAAGAGGGGTCAAGATGCAACTGCTGATCTCCAATGCTTCCTTGTCCTGTCACGTTCAAGTTGTCCCGACAGAGTGGCTCCGCAACATCTCAAGATCGCGCAAACAAACACCAGAGGAAGCATGGTATGTTACAGAATTGAGCATGCCTGTTGTAAGCAGTCCCTCAGTTAGCTGGTCAGCCTCGTGAGAACCACCGAGAGTTACGCGAATGACATGCATGAGAGATAGATTGACTGAGGCGCGTGGTCAAGTCGCACAAAGCCCAGCCCTAATGTAAGATCAAAAAAGACGTGTTGATCATCCTTCGGGAACAACTTTGCTTCATGTCGACACAAGGCGTATTGAAGTTTGCTTCTCTCAAGAAACATGACCAGTCGGCGAAATCGATCCACTGCAGGAGACGGGTAGAAAACGTATCAGATGCAGAATGACATGCATCTACTTGGGGATGCTTTGATCCTTTCTTTCGGCCATTGGCTTCCCAATGAAGTTTTTCTCAGACAAGACACAAGACAGGGCAGCCCCTTTTGCCCTTGCATGAGAGATGGGAGGCGCCGCATTTGATATGTCGCTTCTCATGCGAAAAGACTCTTTGGGCGGGCCAAAAGCATCAATATTCCTAACGGGTATAGGTATACATAGTTCATCTCATCATGAATCATTAAATCTCATTACAGCTTTGTCCTTCCCTCATCGGTGGTTCGTCTAACTGGCAAGCGCGGGTTGATCCTTGAGGGATCGCTGGGACCTTGGTCTGGCTGGTTCGTGACAGAGACAGAAGTGGGTTGAACAGCCTGCAGGCGCGCGTTTGTCAACCAGCCGACCTGTCGCATGAGAGCGCTGAGCTGGGCGCCCTGGTAGGCCAATTCATCTTTTAGGCGCATATTCTCATTCAGAAGCATCATGCTTAGTCTGGTATCGACCTCGTGGATGGTGTTGGCCTGCCGCGAGACTTCTTCACGCAGATTCTCATGCAGAGAGAGCAGGTGCTGGGTTGGCGAGGCGTGAGGCTGGAAATCTTGGAAATCTGGCAGCTCGAAGTCGGCGACGTTGTTGGGGAAGTACAAGGGCTCTTCTCGCGGGGCAGGGGCTCTCTTGTCCTGGCGTGACATGCTTTTGTATTCAGACAGGTCTTGTTGTAGGGTCTGCAGCTTCTTCTCAAGCAACTGGCGAGCTTGGTCTTGTTCATCTTGACGCTGTTGCTGAGCGGAGAGGTATGGGGCTAGTTTCGCAAGCGAACACATGATAGCATGACTGGGTAAGTGTTTGCGCTTGGTGCTGAAGGGGCAGCCGAATTGGCGAGCGGGACAAGCAGCGTTGGTCTCGGGGCAGTGATGGGCGAGGTGGGTTTGCTGGTATCGGTAGGGTATCGAGGCGGCGCAGGACGGGCAGGGAATGTCATGATCGGCACATACGGTCTGCCAATGTAACTGTGAGGCTCGAGTCAGCAATTGCAAGTGCGGTAGATGTAGAGTCAACCCACTTCAAGGTCCTGGACTGTCATGGATTGGCGGCAAGCAAGGCAGGACACAGGCTGGTGCACACAATGCGCGGCATCCTTTCGGCGGACTTTTTTGTCGCATTCGTGGTCTGGACAGTCGATTGCGGTATAGTCGCAATAGATGTTGATGTGGTCGAGCAGGTGGCCTCTCTTGACTTGTTTGTCGCACCCCTCGGGGTCATTCGGGCACTTGACGACGAGGTCATCCAGGATGTTGAGCAGAAGCTTCGAGGCTGAACCGGAGCCGATCAATCGTCCAGGACGGCGACAAGCTGGACAAGTGCCCGAGTACTGGTTCCAGCTGGTTGTGTAGTCGAGGCAGTCGCGGCAGAAATGGTGGTCGCAGTCGGCTACAACAACCGGCTCGACAAAGGCGCTCCGGCAGATCGGACACATCAGATTGCTGTCATACGCCGACACATAGTCAAGTGCGCGCAGGTCGATTTCCCGCTCTTCCATCTTGTTTGCTGAACAATAGGAAGGAACGAAACACTGAGGCCCTCGGTACAAGGGAAGGTGCCTGCAGTTGCAGCCATGACCCCGGCTTTGGCGCGCTTGCCGGCCCCACTTTTGGCGCCCGCTTGCCGCTGCCGCTGCCGATCCATTCTTTGCTCGTCATTGCAGATTTCATCAAGGTGAATTATTCTGTACCATTTGACCATACCTAACAATACAGAACATCACTTCTTCTGCTTCTTCAACATCCCCTCCACCTCTTCCATCGTCGCAGGCATCAGCGCATTCGGCGGCGGCGAGTTCTTCTTCTTGAAATCATCCGACATCTCAGCCATCGTGACCCACTCAACACCCTCATGCTTGTTGATATGTTCAATGATTCTCTCATGCATCAACAGCACATGCGGCCTTCCACTGACATCAGGATGGATTGTCATGGGGAACACAAACTCATCGTGTTCGCGGTAGAAGTAGTCAAAGTGATCCATCCAGAGTTGTTCGACGTCTCTTGCACTGACCCAGCCGTGGCTGTTTGCTGCTTTCTTGATAAACATCATTGGTGGTAGGTCGTCAATGTACCAGTTTGCAGGAATCTCGACAATGCCCGTGTCTTCACCCTTGACTAGGGGCTTCATCCACTCTTCTGCTTTTTTGCTGTAGTCGATCTTGGTCCACGAGTCGCCTGTGTATCGCAATGTCAGTCCTTTGTCCTCAAATGCTCCTCGGCGCCAAAAAGCATACCTGTGCGTAGCCAGTACATCTGACAATCCTCATGACTCATAGAGTGATCATACTCAATGCCATACGAAAGCAACAACTCGGCTCCTTCCTTGCTGGTCTCCCACCACGGAGCCACACTGCCCTTGGGAGGCTTGCCGCAAAACTCAGTCAACATCTTGTACGTCTTATCCAGCACATCGCGCTGCTGTTCAATCGTCATATCTGCCGGGTTCTCGTGACTGTATCCATGCAACCCAATCTCATGACCTTTGTCTCTGATCGCCGCGCAATCTTCGGGAAACGTCTCGAGTGTGTGGCCGGGGATGAACCATGTTGCTTTGATCTTGTACTTGTCGAAGAGCTTGAGTAGTCGCTGGACGCCGACTGTGCCGGCGAACATTCCTGTCGCGATGGTTAGACTGAGCTTGAGGAAGGAGTGGTCTGTCCATGGTTGGGCAATGCACCTCTACTGATGTCGCTGGTCGAGTCTTCACCACCGTATGAGCCCAGCCATCCTGCGACAGCATCAATGTCGACACCTGTCCACTCTTGTCAGCGACACTGATCCACAAAATCCTCATATCAGCGATACACACCATAGCTGACCAAAACTCTCTTCTTGCCCATGTTTGCTATCTGTGTCTTGCTTGGTCTCGTGGAAGTCGTGAGATAGTCAATGCAGCAAGGAAACTTGCAAAGTGGCAGCTCCAGTCAAATAAACACACTCCACAGCTCGCCGAGGTTAATCTATTGCTAATTGTTTTGGGAGCTTCGATAAGAGAGCAATCTTGGATGTCACAAGTGAGGGGCAGAGGAGGGGTTATTCTGCGTCATGCCCCACTCTCACACTTCCAGCATGGTAGAGACCCACTTTTTGGGGTACTGCCCCGAACTCTTACTCCACTCCTCATCTTATGGCTCTGATCTGTTTCCAGGTGGAAGTTGAGCAAGGTACAGAATCTTTGGTATGACTGAGTGAATGGAGCAGCTTCTCAATATATCTAACTTCTGAACCATTAGGTCCGTTCATACGAGTTGTTGTAGGTATGACCCTGCTGACCATATCACATAGACATTACTGCTTAGGCTGGCTCGAAACACGGTAGTCAGTTTCCCTTTTAACATTGATGATGTATGTTGTTGCTATAAGGGTAGAGTTGGTGTTTCTATGTAATATACTTCATGGGTCCGTCAAAAGGTTAGGTTACCTTGTTTTCGATTTAGTGCGACGTCCCAAAGGAATTGACATCCCCGTGAGTAGGATCGAGCATTACAAAACCCTTACCATATCATCGTATGTTCGACAAAACACAGATACTGATCTCGATAGCAGAAGATTTTAACGCTGAGGTGGTTACCCTCAAAGCTTTACTTGCTCAAAGCACCAAGCAGGAAGTGGGACATTATATCGAGCTGCACCCAAAGTCGAGCGTGACGCCCAATGGTCTCATCTGAGCTAGACAGCTTTTGAACCACATATAAGAGAACCTCGGGTATCCGTCAGATCGATGGATTCTTGTCATCTCAGCAATGCTTTCGTGCCTTGTGTTAGAGGATACAGCTCAACATGATGTACATACGCCATACCAGCCAGAACCAAACCCACAAACCCAAACCTCAATATCGACCATCTTTGGGTCCTTGTCACTACCAGAAAGACCATAGCTCCATCAAACAAGAGGATTGCCGCCATCTTGAACGAACGATCATCGCGCCAGTTCTCGTTCTTGAACTTGAGGCTCAATGCGAAAGGCGAGTACTCAAACAGCCAGAGCATCCCAAGACAGACGAAGTGTGAGACGATGGCGGCGATGTGGTCATATTCGGCGTCTCTATGCGGGTTGACTGGAGGAGGCGCTGGTCGAACGGCAAGGGCAAAGCCCGCGATAACTAGAATGCCGAACCATGACCAAAGTGCAGCTTCAAGTCCGTTGCTGAACACAGCAAAGCATACAAGACAGTGACAAAGGGCGAAAAAGACTGGATTGGTGATTTTGCGGCGGATGCGATGCGTCTCGGCCGCCGAGAGTTGCTGTGAGCGCATCGGATAGATCTTCGCAAACACCCAACAGAGCAAGTACGATGCAGCGAACACCTTTGACCAGTATGCGTCCTCAAGTCGAAGGACCTTGTAAGCGTGTAAGATGCTAGGGATGTTCAACGCCAGTCGCAGAGGCAGATAACTTTCATGCGCAACCATAAATATGATCCCACTATGCTCATCGTGACGGCTGTACAGAACGAAGTGTACGATATCGACAATGGTGGCAGTCAAATCATACAAACATTCAAAAGGCGATATGCGATGGAAAGCCAATCTGCCATGGTACGAGCCAGGGTCGACAATCGAGTTGGTCGCTAAGATCAGTAGCTTGATCAAGATCGAAGCCCCTTCTAGCGTGAGTTTATCTAGTTGAGCCATGCAAAGGCGATATTATGGCAGCTGGTTCATAACCATAGTGATTAGATTCGTGTGGAAAGTATCTTGTTGTACGTAACGATTGTGCTCATGGCTGTTGACAGATTTCGATCCGGGAAAAGTTCGGCCGTAAGGCAACAACAATGGTCGGTTAGGTTGATATCATCGCGATACAACCTCCTACTTTCGAAGGACTAGTGATGCTTTTATTATCAACTACGCCCGGATCTGGCCTATGGGCCCCAGCACACCGAGCCCATTCAGAAGTGATGCCCTAGCATGTTGAGCCACGACACCCCGCCCCAGCCTCATATTTCATCTCGACAGCGTCGAAGGATCTACGGCCGAAACAAGCACATCAATCCGCCGCCAAGTGTTGCCGGAAAAAATGACTCGACATTAACCGCTGCTATGGTATACTGTCATATCATTCCTGCATAGGTCGTCTCGAATGCTTGGCCATAACGTCAAAAGAGGTCGTGTGCTTGAAGACCCAACCTTGGCAGCTAGGCATTGCCTCATGCTACGAGAGGATAGTCGATCTTCTCCACAATATATATATCTTGTACTCGCTACCCGGACTGCATATTGTGCTCCCCTCTGCATCTTCTGAGTTGAGTTTCGAGGTCTAGATTACACCTTAGACAGCGACCGACTTCCAAAAAATGTATCTTCAAGCATCTTTTGCAGCAGCCTATCTGGTCGTGGGGTTGCTTCCTACGGTAGTCACTGCTCAGAGTAGCACGTATGGGTTCGTCCCGTCCGATCACATGCTCTCAAGGAGTGCACACCACTGACCGACTCCCAGCGCAAATCTCACACTCCGATTCTTTCCAGAACGTCAAACTGGACAATGTGGTTACAGCAACTCCAGCGAAGCTCTCACGTTTACCACGGAGAGCATTCCTTTAAGAGGGCTGGGACATTGCTTCAACCTTGCAGACATATTCCAAGGCAACTCTTCGCAAGGATTTGTCAATCAAACAGCAAACCTTGGCTATGGAAGTGGATACACCGGTGAGCCTGGCCAAGCAGGTATACACTGGCAAGTCTCAAACATGGACAAGTTTGACACTCAGGCAAACTACTCCAGTGTTTTGTATCGCCAGTATAACCCCGATGTCAACGATAAAGAAAATGCGCCGGGGACATATGCTGCAAGAACGGTGTTTTTGTATCCAGGTCAGGGTTGCACGGAGCTTCCTGACCAAAGCAAGGAATTGCTTCCTTGGTATGGGTTGAGTTGCTGGACGGAGCCGCAGGGCACTTGTGATACTCTGCCATACAAGGTCGCCAGCTTCAGTATACAGGCCGAGGATGATGCAGACCAGCAACATGGCAAGTGTTTGGTATTTGCAGAGATGGATGGTGCGGCTGGTTTGCACATCGGCTTCCAGGCCGTGGTGTCTCTGCTCATTGGTACACTTGTAGCAATGTGGATTGTTGTGTAGGTAGTGTACCTCATCGATTTTATCGGTGAAGCTGCAAGAAATCCATTTGGCTTTTCCCACGAGGCATTGAGATGAAGTCGGAATCACCATCTATTCCAAAGACCGACGGTGTAGAAAACAGCACACAAGGCATGCAGTCCGATCATTCTCCATGCCTCGTAGTGACTAGCGACAAACATTAGATTCCGTCGTGAGTGTTTGCTGTGTCTACCCACATGCATTGCCAGATATGACCAGCCGCTGAAATCTCAAACAGTACTGCGAAGACCGCGGGTGCAATCTTGTTTGGTGAGTATACGTAAATACTGTACAGAACTGCAACCTTTCAGTAACAGAGAGATGAATGATGATGATGATGATGGGTAAAATCATATTCGGCTCGACGCTCATGTTGGGAAGGACACCGATGGGGCGTGCGATAAACGTGGTGAACGAAAGTGTTCGCGTGCACGATGGGATGATCGATGAGATATGGACCTGGTGCTACATACTGATCGCAAGGCAACAAGACTCTTGTGATTGGTGTGATCAAACGCGCGGGAGAGCCCGACACTTTGGTAGTCCAAGACTCAATGCTTCCCGCGACTCGAACTATGAACCCTTCGCAGCATTTGACCGCCGTGAAACACTCTGCTCAGTCCCACGTCTACCTTCCTCGGTCTCGTTAGACAAGGTTGCGCCAAAGTGCTGTTCCCAATACAGTTTCTTACGGCATGAACTAATTCAGTCCCCCTTGGGCTTGAAGCTCTTCCACTGTATACCAAAGCTTGCGAAACAAGCCGCCGCAGCCAATCCTGCTCCAAGATAGAATGTACTCGTTACACCCTGGTTGTACGCATGCAAAATTTGCGCAAGGTCCTCCTTCGGAACAAGATTTCTGAAATCCGCAGGAGCTGCATGCACGATAATCGATAGATCCAACCCGACGATTTCACTAGACTTGAGGGAGGCGGTGAAAATACTCGTGAAAACAGCTTGGGCAAGAGCCAGAAACAGTGCTGCTCCAAAAGATTGGAAGAATTGCAGCAAAGCGGTGGCCACAGGGATATCCTCGGCTTTCAAGACTGTTTGGATAGCCACGTATGGCATCCAGAGAGTTATACCAGCGCCCATGCCAGGAAGGATCTGATAAGGAATCCAATATTGACTACCCGAAGATGTGCTGAGTGTAGACAAAAGACCAGATCCGACAGCCAGCAAAGTCGTGCCAGCCAGAATGAAAGGATTTGTGAGACCAACATAAGGCAGAAGTATACCCACCATCAAGGCAGAAGCGACATCCGACATTGACAATGGTAGATACATGACACCAGATCTGATGGGAGAAACACCTTTGACTATTTGGAACCATTGAGGCAGGTAGTATGTGGCGACATAGACAGTGCCCATTGCGAAGAGTTCCGTCAGACAAGCGAAGAAGACGACGCGTTGAGTGAACAGCTTTGGAGGTATCATAGCGTCATCGCCTTTGTGTCTCTGCCAGAAAGCAAAGATGGCTGTGAGGACTGCGGCGCCAACAAAGAGTCCGACGATGGTGGCGCTTCCCCAAGCATACACCAGACCTCCCCACTGAAGGGCCAGAAGGATTATGATGGTGGCTGGTGCGAATAGCAGAAGACCGACAAAATCGAGACTTGCCATCTTCTGCACAGAGGTGTCTGTCCGATTTGCTTTGGGCGGGTGGAAGAACAAGACTAGAAATAGAACTGTGACAGCGCCGATGGGGAGGTTGATGTAGAAGCACCATCTCCAAGTAACGCGTTGAGTCAGGACTCCGCCGAGAAGTGGTCCCAACATAATGCCGATGCCAAAGGTTGATTGCAATGCACTAAGATATGTGGTACGTCTCGGGAGGCGAACAGAGACCGCGACAATCGAGAAAGCGCCAGTTGTACAGCCAGCAGCTCCGGCTCCAGCGATCGCTCTTCCGACAATCAAACCTACAGCGTTTGGAGCTGTGGCACATACCAGCGACCCAATTTCGAATAGTGCCATGAAGATGAGGAACATTGTCTGGAATGGTCAGACCTCTTTCAAGAAAGAATCATTACAAGGCTTGCCTTGATAGAAAATTTGGCGTACAACTTGCCAGCAATAGGTTGCAGAGCGCAGGTTGCAAGAGTGTATGCGCTTCCATACCAAGCAGTGTCGCCAGCAGACTTGAACTCCGCTGTCACATATGGGATCGCTGTCGCGACAATTGCCGAGTCCAGTGATACCAGAAAGATGGCAAGTACCAGTCCAGATATGACTGTGATCAGGTTGAGACCGGTCAGCTCAAATTCTTGTGCGTTGTCCTCGACAGCGAGAGGCTCAATGTGTCGCGTGAATCGATTGTCATCCTGGCTTGCGGTGCGTGAACACGAAGAATCCGTCATGTCAGTCATGTTTGGACGGCCAGGTGATGGACCGTGATGGACAGCGAAGCTTTATCTATATGGCTCGCGCTGACTCCGATGTTTGACCCACCGCCGAAAAGGGAAATTTCGGTGTCGCTGCTGTGGAGCGGGGTCTGGGGAGGAGCGAACGATCGGGGCATTAGCCGACGAGCGAGATCCAAGCGTCGATGGGGACGAGAGTTTGTTGTCTCCAACAGATTCTCAACCATGACTCACTCATGCTTTACTGCGTGCAAGAGCATAGAACGTAAACACATCTGATCGAGCCCATTTCGTGACCTGTTTTCGCGACTGCCGCGACCAAGCCAGGCTTTCCAAAGGTCCCCCGCAAATTTTGTACTGCAATACCAGGTACTTCCGATAAAGTTGTGCTCAAATGCTCCAAACACAGACGAAGCATTGCCTCCAGACGAACCAAACTTACCAGCATTGAATGTTCTATCAGCTGTTATAATTGGCCAGTCGCGATCGTAGTAAACAGGATGCGGTGCAAAAGTTGCTTTCAACCCGTAGTGCAAAGCTAGACTCGGTGGCCACATCTCAGTCCACATGGTGCGTTTCAACTCGATCATCTCGTCGTGCATTAGATTGAGGAGCTGACGAGACATTCGCGCTGCCGCGATGATTGCAATGCGACGTGGTGGAATCGGCAGCTGTGTATCGTACCCTGTGACATCCCGTTCGAAGAACCATCCCGAGTCCTCAGGGTCGAATAGGGGACTCATTGTGATCAGATCGGCATCCTCTCCGAATCCTGTACTAGATACATTGTATTGCGCTTGCGATTCGAGCACGGGGAAACCAGCGAAGCGAAGGGGCCCAGAGATAGCGACGGGATTCTCTTTCTCCACGACATCAGAAAATTCTGCCCACGTTCCATGCAGCTTCTCGAAATAATACTTCGCGCTGCGTTCCCAGATGCCGCGCCTTGGTTGTGACTTCGCCCATTGTCCCAGACGGTCGAAGAATTCGTAGTAATGACCAATATAGCGAATGTCCATTTCCCAGTTCCAGAAATGCTCATATTGTGTATTGTGTTGCGCAAACCACTGCAGTGGCATGTGAGAACTCCTGTAAACGCCGTAGAGGGGCTGTTCAGACCTGTTTAGAGTCTCATTGCAGAATGGGCCAGGGTAGACTATTTCCATTTGTTTCTCGGACCAAAGTGTGACCAGACCACGGAACTCTGCTGGTACACTTTCTTTGCGGATCTGGTTGTACAGCTCCTCCGACTCCCAAAAGCGCGCCGAATTGTTCTTGACATGGACAAGCAGGTGAACATCGTACTCGCCGCCAGAGCCCAGAGAGACTTCACTGATAAGCGCCCTGAGATTCATTATAGCTTGACGTGTATAGCGGTAGCCTGTCCATGTTCGTAATACAACTGCCTGTCTGGGAATGTGCGGCAAGTTATCTGCTGCTGTGAATTTCTCTGCGCTTTTGGAACTAGATCGTAGTGTGTTGTCATCATAACATCTCTTTTGTGCAGCTGCCCAGTCGACATTGCTCCAATTTATCGAGCTTCGCTGGGTCGCACGATCACCGAATTGAGCACCTTTGCTTATTCCCGATTGTATGGCTGAGCCATAGGCTCCCAAGCGACCAGTGCGGTCGAAGCATACGTCATCCCGAAGACCAAGTACTTTATAGGAGCCGTAGAGAGGGTCGGGATGGTCTTGCGGCATACCGAGATAAGAATAGACTTTGGGAATGGCGACGGTTCGCGCATCGTCTAGAAAGCATTCTTGCATAAAACCCGGTCGGCCAGCAGTATTTCGGAAACCGTGGTAGGGGTTGTATTCGACCAAGCGATTGTGTATTTCCTGCTCTTCCAGTCGCACAGTGAAGCCATCCTTGCTGGTCTGATCGAGAGACGCAGTAGACTGCTCATGATATAGCGATGGTACAAGGCTGCGAATGCCAGAATAATACCCATCGAGCCTGCGAAGTAGCCATTAGCAGAGGAGGAGTCAGGAACGAGGTATGCACCTACAGAGGAAACCTCTCCCAGTGCGCGCCAAAGAACAGCATTCGAGCGCCTCTCCATGTTCGTTCAGGGATATGGTATAGCACGAGACACAGAATCAAAGCAGCAGCGGTAATGTTGCGCAACAACCTGAGAGGCCGATTGCAGAATGGCGGCTGGAGCCCGCGCATTTGTAGTGGTGAGGTCGAGATGGGATGACCAGTCCTTGTCTCGCACGAAAGACGAGTAGCATGCGAGAATCAGCATGTCGGGGACTTACAAAGAAATGCTACAAAATACAGATCCATGTCGCGCAGCGGTCTGCAAGCGCTGAGGCGCAGCTCGTACGGGCAATTCGAACGCGTGTCCAAGGGATCATGTCTCCAAAACGAGATAGGGGTCAGACACTGAGCGCGTTTATCAAGAAATCTCACCAAAAAGTCCAAAGGATTCAAGTACTTGTATGCCCGTGCTCCCCCAAAAAGTTGGAAACGAACAGATTTGGATTTTTGAGGTCGCTCGTTGACTAGCTTTTTGGCGAGAAAACCAATGAACAGGGCCTGAATTCTGAAGGCAGATCAAAGTCAATCGGCGCCCCCAGCCGTTCCCCGATGCTAATCGACGACGGTATGACGTCCAAGCTTCGATATGGTTAAGTATGCGAGCAAGCACCTGCCAAGGACCCGAGGCGCATGCTTAGCATGTACAATTACTGAATATGGCGTGTAGTGGATGGCTGTAGTGGGGTAATGTCCGGCTCAAGAGTCGACGACGAGCGGGCCAGATATTGAGAAGCATCAAGATTTGGATCTTGACAAGCCATGGGCGCTCAATGTCTCGAAGGATGGACTGAAGCTGCTAATGGCAAGACGACCCTGGTCCATGCCGTCGATGGTTCCTGGGAAGCGACACACGTGCTTCTGTTGCTTTTGTCGGCCCTGGTAGTGTTTGGTGGCCACTAGCCGAGAGCTTCAAAAGCACGTCGAAACACGTGCGATCAAGACAAGCTATCTTTGGGTCTTGGCCGAAATCTTGGCGCGAAGCTCTTTCCGGATGACGACGATGGTATGCACGATTACACTTTTGCTGCCGACACCGTGGGAAGCATGCTCAGTTCATGCGCTTCTCGCCGGCCGTGGATGGTGCGAGCTGCCTGATATGGCCTGGGGGATCTGCCGTAGCCTGCCGAGACCTTGATGGCTGCTGTGGTACAAATGTCAGGTCGTCGGCACTCACAGATCCCAAGCTGTAGACACCTGAGACTCCATCAACTCGACCAAGATGCTCTCTTCCTTGTTCAACGTAGCTGCCCTGGCCCTCGCTGCCGATGTGGCCTCTGCTGCTGCTGTTAGCTCCATGAGCTCGGCCACCAAGGCCAGCTCCAGCGTCGTTTCCGACTCCAAGATTGCCGGCTCAACAACCAGCGATGTCTTCCCTCCTTCCGGCAGTAAGTAGCATACTCGTCAGTTATATGTGCAGTTCAATTGACAGTTGTCCAGCCAAGGTCAACACCTCTATCTTCCCCAACGAGTCCGAGGTCGGCTTCCCTGGACCTACCCCGACTGGTCTTGAGGGCGATGCCATCCAGACCGCTCCCCTGTACCCCTACAACTCGGCTGCTGCTGCCGCTTTCCCTCTGGCTGTTCCTCAGCCTCACGGCTCGTCTGCCTTTGGTGACAAGTTTGACATTACAAAGTACTGGGGTAACCTCAGTCCCTGGTACTCGGTCTCGTCTGCCGACTATGGTCTGGATGAGGCCAACCCCCTGATCCCCGATGGCTGCACCATCAACCAGATGCTCCTGTTGTACCGCCACGGTGCTCGTTACCCCACTAGCGGTGCTGGTCCTTCTACTTTCTCCCAGAAGGTCCGCAATGCCACCGCTTCTGGCTTCAATGTCACCGGTGAGCTGACTTTCTTGGCTGACTGGACTTACAAGCTCGGTGCTGAGCTTCTTACTCCCTTTGGCCGCAGCCAAAACTTCCAACTCGGTATCGAGTACCGTCAGCTGTACGGTGAGCTCCTCAACAACTTCACCGAGCAGGATGCTCTTCCCGTCTTCCGCACTGAGTCGCAAGACCGCATGGTCAAGACTGCCGAGAACTTTGCTGCTGGTTTCTTCGGTGTCCCCGAGTACCTGAACCAGGTCAACATTGAGATTCTTGTTGAGAACTCGACCGTCAACAACTCTGGTGCTCCTTACGACGTCTGCCCCAACTCCAACATTGCCAGCCGCGGTAGCATCGGTAGCACTGTTGCCAACAAGTTCGCCAACAACGCATTCAACGCAACTCTTGCCAGACTGAACTCTCAGGTTTCTGGTGCCCTCAACTTCACCTCCTCCGATGTCATTGATATGCTCCAGCTCTGCTCCTACGAGACCAACGCTCTCGGCTACTCCAGCTTCTGCGGTCTCTTCACCCAGGAGGACTTCATCAACTACGAGTACTACTACGACTTGTCTTTCTACTACAACAACGGTCCTGGTTCGCCTGTGTCCGCTGCTCAAGGCAAGGGTTTCCTCGAGGAGTGGCTCGCTCGCTTCACCCACACCTACCCCCCAGCCAACTCAGCTCTCAACAAGACTTACGACAACTCGTCGACCTACTTCCCCCTGAACCAGTCCATCTACGCCGATGCCACCCACGAAGTCGTCGTTCTTGACACCCTGACTGCCTTCAACTTCACCGCCTTGTTCAAGGGTCCCGCTCTCAGCGCTACTGGCAACCAGGGCACCAACTCGTTTGTTGCTAGCAAGATCGTTCCCTTTGCCACCCACTTCACCACCCAGATCATGACCTGCCCTTCTAGAAACGTCACCAAGCAGATTCGTTTCCTGATCAACGATGCCGTCATCCCTGTTTCCGACTCCCACCCTGGCTGCCCTGTTGACAAGGATGGTCTCTGTCCTTTCGACACCATGGTCAGTGTCTTGCAGAAGAGAGCCAACGAGATCAACTACAACTACGACTGCTTCGCCAACTACACCGCCGCTGCTGGTGTCAACTACAACGGCCGTGCCCCTACTTCTTAGGTTTAATGTGTAATTATATCCTGTACAGCAGATAGAGATAATAGTAGTAGCGGTCTTGTGACCTAAAAAATTCTGTTGACAATTGATTCTTCCTCGCGTCTTCGTGAATCTAGCTCATTGGCACGTGCCCCCATATGGCTTATAAGCACGGCTTCCCCAGATTCAATTCTCCGTTGTTCAAGTACCATCGTACCTCCGTTAGCGGTCTGACTTTGTCGATCACTCCAAGCAGAATTCTAAGTGCATGTGAAGTCAACTCGACATGGCTTTATTATCACTGGACTCCCTGTACCATGTGAGCGCATATCTTAATCACCGCGATCTTTGCAATTTCTGCCTGGTCAATCGACAATGTCACGACTTCTCAAGGAAGCATCTGTACAGCAGCATCACCATCAATTTCTCCTCGCCGGAATCGCTGAGCTCTGCAGTGAACGCATGGAATAGCATACTACAAAGAACGCGAAGCTTCCAATACGTTCAGCATGTCAAAGTCCTCGCAAACACCCTCTACCAACATCCAACCGCTCAGACGTTCATTGATTGCGGGGATAATCCTGCGGAGCCTTGGAAATACTGCTTTGTGGGTATGCGCGACCGGATACCAGTCCATGGAGATTCCGAGTGGGGGGAATTGAGCTGTCTGATAAAGAAGCTTCCAATCCTTCAGGAAGTCACTTGGGGCTGTAAAGAGCAGATCCCTGCGTCCATCCTGAGATACATCAATCATGACCGGCCAAGTCTCCGACTGCATATGCGAAACTTCGTGCTGCGTTGCCTCTTCCGGCCTGCTGCAGAACCAATCGTCCTTGACCCTTACGAAATCGAGTTGGCTACTTCGCCGTGTCTCTACTCTGTATCTGTTGAGTACGATTATCTCGAAGATAGTTATGCAAACTACCACGAATATGCAATTATGGATATGCTTGCGGGTGCCACGCCGAGCCTGCGAGAAATCAATCTGTTCTGGCGGTCTGGTGGAAGCTCCCCATGGCTTCTTCAAGCGTTGCGGGGACCTAGACATAGATACCAGCGCGGCAGTATATCCGGTGCTTCTTCTCCAGGCTTGGGCTCATTGAAGAGCCTAAATATCGTCTCGAACGATTCAGCCTGTGCTCTTCGGCAGTGGAGTTCGGTGACAGACTTTCCAAGCTTGGAAAGCCTGACGGTTCACTATCATTTGGAAGATGAGGCGCTCCTCTGGTTATCTTCTTGTCGACTTTCCTCGCTTAGACAGTTGTCCTTGAGTGTCGAATATGGGAATCTAGACACAGAAACAACTGAGGCTGTTGAAACTTTGATAACATCCTTACCATTCCTCGACAGCTTAAAGCTCCCGGGACCTCTCGAGCTAAACATACTCTCTTACCTGTTTTCGATCACTGTGGACACCGCCTGCGATGCCTACTCTTATCTTGTTCCGAAGAACAACCCACTGCAGCGAACCTCGCGGGTGTAGGTTTTATCCTCGCGTTACAGAAGACGTGTCCGCAAGTAGAAGAGCTAGCCCTGTGTATCATGAGATCCCAAGGCGACGCAAACGAAGTAGCCATATATCATGCCCTCGGCGGTTTCCGCCATGTTCGCAAAATGCATCTGGCCGTATACTGCCCACAGCCATTCCCAGCGCGCTTCGAGTCAATCGTCGAGTTTGAAAACTTTTACACAGGTGTGCAGGTTACTGACAAAGACAAACGAGTCATCCTTGATAACACACTCATCAACTTCGCCTTTGATAGAACCCTCGCACGGTCAATCTTCCGCACCATCTCTATGTCAAAAGCCGGATTCTCCCCTCCGCTAATACACTTGTCCCTCCGTATGCAAAAGACAGACGGATGCAACTCGTTAGTCGATATACTGACCTACATCGGCCGCTCATGGACATGCATTCGCAATGATCGAGATGACAGACCGCATGAATGTTTCGTCAGCGAGTACGATCACGAGGAAACGCTGGACAGAGAATATGTGGAAGAACATGATACTCTTAGTTCCTCGATGGACGACGTGATGACTGCGCAGGCTGTCTACCGTGTTTGGCCCGAGGCTGAAAGAGGCGATTGGAAAAAAAAGTGGCATAGTTTTCCACTTGCTGGTTCTTCGATAAGCCACGACAGAGTGGTTTGAGACATAAACTCGACAAGACATCATCGCAAGTATACAAGCTGGTCAAGGGACTCAGTATCGGCAGGCAAGTATATCAAAGAATTTAACACAAATGGAGATATTACGCGTAGCACGGGATAGTGTATAGCGCTCTATAGTGGTGGAGATAGGTGAGTTCTATGGCATTCTAATCAATGTTTATTCTATTCATCCTATCTATCGACCAATAGTGAATTCTACAAGATGACGCATGGATCTCTAAGACAATGAGCTGGGTCACGCTATCAACCTACTCCTTCATCTGGTCATGCCAGGATTTTGTAAGCTTCAATTGACACCCTACGCTAATGCTATACCTAATGTACTAGTCCCGGCAACATTCTGAGTTTCAGACGGATAGAATGAAACCTTCATGGAACTAAAGCCTAATCTCACTCTAGAGAAACCCGACATAGAAAGTATGGATGTTTTAAGTAACCCTAACCCTGATCAAGCTCCACCATTGGCAGCCTCATTCGAAACCAAAGCTTAGGGCCTTGTGGATGAGCCCAAAGTTTCTGTATGTCATACTAGATTATCCCTCGTTCATCCGACTTTCGATTTCATGCGTGCTCTTCAAAGCCACCTTTCTGAGCCAAAGCTTCCAACATGAGATCACACTCTCTGTAAACATCATACCTAGAACGTGCATGAATTAGCTTGTCAACGTGGCATCTTGAGATGATGTCTTACCCGTAGTCATGAGCAGTCCTCTCAGCCAGATTACCAGGAACATCCTTCTCCACATCTTGAACCCAAGGCACCAACGCCTCATGCACTTCGGCTTCCCGACCCGCCCTCACAGTGGATAGGATCTGTACTCTGGTAGCCCTTGCCTTTCTAGCTTCTTGGAATAGTTTGAGTAGATGTGGGATGGCGGCAACGTTATCCGTGTTGCGAAAGAGGTGACCAAGGGTGCCGCCGTCTTCGATTGCGATGTTTGAGCCTTGGCCACCGAAAGGAAGCATCTGTGTAATCGTGTTAGGTATTTACAGGGTAGCAAAGTAAGAAGGATCAAAGAGATCTACAGGATGAGCGGCGTCGCCTATGAGGACAATGCTCTCGTTGTACCAGGATTCCAGAGGCTCATGAACAGACAATGGCCAGCATTTGACATCCGAGGAATGCCTGCAGTCGGATCAGCGGTAGGATCCTACCCGTAGCTCTACTGCTTCTCACCTGATCATCTCCAAGATCTCGGGGGCAAAATGAATGAACTCTTCTATCATGGTGCGTCTGGCAGCTGAGAGATCGATGTCAGCTTGTGCGACCAAATCGCGTGACTATACATACCTTCGGGGTCGTCACCATCAATATCCTTGCTTGGATGGATGCCAACAAAGTTCAGCGTTTGTCCACTTTCAAGCATGTCAGTACAATCCTCACTTTTCTTGGACTTGCTTGTAGCTCACTCCCTGCAAGGGTACCAGATGATGTGGCGCTCTTTGGTGGTATCAGTAACATCCGCGAGTAGGGTGGCTGAATGGTTCTTATTGTTCAGGATTGTAGCAATGGACTCGGAGGCTTTGAGCTTGTTTGTCTCAATGAGAAAGCGAAAGGCACTGAGCCCCGTCGATATGGGTCCTCTAGACTTAACATTCACAGCACTTTTCATCATTGAGTGCAGACCATCAGCTCCGATCAGCAGATCAGCAATATGTACTGTGCCATCTTTGAGGTAGATTTGCCCAGCAGGCGACGCTTTGATCACCTCAGATGAAAGATGCAGACGTATCGGACACCCCGGAAGATCTGCGTCTAACGCAAGTCGAAGCAATTCATTGTGCAAGTCCACGCGATGAACAGCCCATATCCCAGCGCCGAATTTGTCTCTTGCAGAGCTCAAGTCGACACTGATGAGTTGAGCTTGATTGTCGCCTCTCAACACGCGCCAGCTAGTCACTTCGACCGCACGCGCTTTGTGAAATGAGAAGTTCAGGCTGGACAGGACGCGTGCGCCGTTTGGAGAGATGATGAGAGCGGCACCGGTCTCGGTAGCAAACTTGGACTTCTCGAAGATCTTTGCCTGGTAAGCAGATGAACAGGTCCAAAGAGAATTGGGAAAGGTTGGTGCACCTCAACTTCGTGTCCTGCCTGACGAAGTGCTATGGCTGCGCAGAGACCTGCAATACCGGCACCAACAATGATGACTTTCAACGGCATGGTGGTCTTTTGAAGTGAAGATGAGTCGATCAAAAGTCTGGGAGGAGAAATCTTCGAAAATGTAATAGTAGAACTCTGAATGGATATGGAAAGATCGATCATGTACTTCTTATGTTTTGTCAACACGAGCATAGCAAGAATGTTCCTGGAAACACGCCGAGTGATTGTCACACATGCATTCGTAAAGTGCGTGAACCGATTAACGGTTTAGGCAAAAGGCTTCCAGAATGCCGGCCGAGGGATTTTGTTGGGAAGGAAGTGGCTGTAGGGACAAGCTTTTGCGGCTTCAGACAAGCATATATTGCTATTTGACCGGTCTGGGCTGATTGGACTTCAGAGCACTATCAACCAGGTTTCAAGCCCGAGTTAAGGCAGTGAGCATGGCGTGATAGTGCGTGTGCTATCTCGCATGTTCGACCAAGGAAGGTGGGCGCACCTGAGGGATTGCGCGAAGGAGCTAGCTTCTGGGTGGGAGCGCTCGGTTGCTGTTATCTATCACAGCGAGGCTGACTACGACCTGTTTGGAGTGAAGTAGGCTGGCCAGATTCCTCAACAATCTTGTTACTACGTTTTGAGCCGCCTTATACTTAATAATACTGCGACGTACTCTTCTGAGAGATTCAAGCCTCTTTTTATCTTGTCTCGCAGTACACAGTCAGTGCACACCATGACTACAAGACTGCGATCTGCTTGCGACAGATGTCATAGCAGCAAAATCCGCTGCAGCGGGGAAGTACCCTGTCAGGCATGCTTGATGTCCCAGAGTCTATGCTTCTACAGTGTTTCCTGTCCACTAGGCAGACCGAAGAGGCCCAAGAACAAGAACAGCCATGGTCGTGCTGACAGTAACAGCATTCGTAAAGTTGATGTCGTCTCAAACAAACAAATCACGAGTTCGATGAGCGAGCATCGCGTTTCGAAGAGAACCCCTTGCAAGAGGAGTGACAGTGCCACGAATGGCTGCCATGAAGACGTGATGGCAAGGACAAACAATGACCAACGATATGATGTAGCTGGATCTCTAGACTTGCAAAACTGCGATTCATCATGGCTGGCATCCCTAGAAGAGAATCAAGACCCCTTCGATTTTCCAGAATCAGCTCTTTGCAGTGCTCTGGGCACAGAACTGGCGACTTCAAATGTCCAAGCAATCCCGGACATGATGCAATGCCACTTCGAAGACTTGGAAGAACCAGAAGGACGATTCGACACCGAAATTCTCCACGACAATTGGTTTGATGAAGCTGAGATCTGGAGCCTGCAGCCGTTGCCCGGCAATCCGGCCTCGACGATTACGGAAGTCCCGAATGACGAGGTTACATCAAGAGTAAGCCGAGACTTTCATCATGTGATATGGTAACGAGCTGATCCTCTCAGGGGTCATTGATGAAGGCACCTCAAGCCATTATGGCAAGCAGCCAAGATCTCCGAGAAGCTATCGTCCCTAAGGCATGTACATGCCTCCAACAAAATGCAAGCCTACTCAGCAATCCCAACATAGCCGAATTGAATGCATCTGAAGGATCCGATTGCAGCAGATTCTCCCTCGACAAAGCGATATTACTGGTGCGTCAAGGCACTAGCGCATGGCGCGATCTGATTGCGTGCCCCAGATGCCCCTACCAAGATGACCAAGAGGCTGTGATGCTTGCCTATATGGGAGTCAGGTCTGTGACGCGATATCTACAACGTCTTGGATCCCGATACGCGCATACAACTGTGCAGACGCCACACTGCAGCAGCATAAACAGCAACGAAGATCCCATCCGCCTGATGGTGGGCACGCTGGAAGTGGATGGTGACGAGAGGACGTCGGTATTACGGTTGCTCTTCCTGAAGACTTTGCAAAGTGTTCGACAAACCCTACACCTTTTGCAAAAGACGCAGAGCAAGCGCAAAAAGCATCTGCAGCACAAAGGATCGCCAGAACGAACAATAACGGCAGGCGCAGTGGTCGACTATCAGATCTCAAGCGGATCACTGCATATCCAGCAAGTCTCACATGCGCTTACAACCTCGTTACAAGAGCTGGAAGCAATGACAGCAGGTATCTGATGGCTAGAAACATTAGCAGTCGAAACAGTGGGAGGAACATGTCGCTATTTCGATATCTTGTCGTTTATTGAAGCTTAACCGCTCGGTCCGCGTAACCCTTCTCGTACCCTGGCGTAAGCCGGTAAAAGCTTAGCCTATCACAAGCCACCCGCTATATTAGTAACAGTGGCTTGTGATTCTGACCGCAGAATGCTTATTGTGCAGAAGCAGATACAATATTTATTGCTTGCATGATGCCGTAGCTTCTTCCCGTTGAGGAAGAGCACGTTCAGACGAAGCCGTTGGGATTCGCCAAATTCAGGAGCTAGACTAATGCCATCCATGATCCTTCCGTGGCTAAGTCATGCCGGTCTACCAATGAGTATAGTTTGACAACTTGATTCGCTGTTACCCGATTAGGTATTCGGTGAGGTTCACATGTCAAAAGGCTCATCAGGGTGAGAGTCAGAAGCAAACTCAGGATCATCCTTATCTCGAAAACTCTAACATGCGCTACTGCTACAAATCGGCCCCTAGACAGGCGTAGAATCCTTCGATAACGCGGCGGACTTGCTGGCAATCTTGTTGCACAATGTTGTGATTGGCACGCCAGCAAGTACGTCGAACACCGTGATGTTCGACTTGACCTCTTTCAATGCCCAGTTGACTATCTCGATGGCAACCAATGAGTCGATCCCGTACGAATGCAAGAACCTCGATGAATCGATCTCGGAGGCTGGTGTCTGGAGCATCTTCGCAACCTGTTTTACCAAGCATTCCGTGACTGAGTTGGCCGCGTCTTCAAGAGACTTTGCTTGACCGACCAGCACATGTGCTGGAGCGGAGTCGCTTGCGCTTCCTGTGCCAGAAGTCCCCCCACGTGCACCGGTCATTGCCATGATAGCAAAGCGAGCGTTGTCCAGGTAGAATGGTGTTTCAATGCCAGCCGCCACGGCGCTACCCTTGGTCGCTAGGCCAGTCAGCACTTGAGGTGAGATGGTGCCTTCCAAGTCTCCCTGCACAGCTCGTTCGACAAGTGCATGGAACTCAGCCTCTCCAATTCCGTAAGGTACTTCCCAATCCCTCAAAGATTCGGTAATGCCACTCTCAGCCAGGACGCCAATTTCGCGCATGATGCTCAAGTCAAGTGTGATGGCGCGTTGACCAAGAGCGCGGCGCTGATATGCTAGTGCATCCTCGTAAGCTCCTGCAGCGCTGTAGTTACTCTGACCTCGGTTGCCGAAGATAGCTGCAAATGAGCTCATGGTCACGAAAAAGTCGACATCCGGCAGGCAACGATGAAGGTTCCAGCTACCTTGCACCTTTGGCCGAGTGGACTCTATCCAGTCTTTGTGGGTCATATTGACGAACAAAGTGTCGCGCAGCACCATAGCGCATTGGAAGACACCCTGGATTCGTCCTAGGGAGGCTGAGGTTACAGTTATCATCTGAGCCACTGCATCGCTGTCCGAGATATCGCATTTGTGCACTTGCACAACGACGTTTCGCTGCTCGAGGTCGCGAACTAGCTTTCTTGCTTTGACAGACTCAGCTCCAGAGCGAGAGATGAAGCACAGCTTGCGAGCACCGAGGTCGACGAGTTTGTGAGACAGACTTCTTCCAAGTCCTCCGAACCCGCCGACAAGCAAACACACAGCATTGGGATCTAGCTTCAGAGTACTTTTCTCTCGTTGTACGACGGGAACTATATGCTCTTCACCCCAGCTGAAGGCAATCTTGCCCAGATGCTTGCCGGTCTGCATCAGACGGAACGCAGTTTCAGTCTCGGAGATTGGGAAAGTAATGAGTGGTTCGACAGGTCTGGTGATGCCTCGTCGAATAAGGTCGAAAGCGCCCTCGACGATGGCGCCCATAATGTCTGGTCTGCAGGCCTCGATGTGCGTCAAATTGAAAAAGGAAAAGGTCGAGTCCTGTATGAATGGTTTCATGTCGAGTCTTGTGTTTGCCAGGATATCCCTTAGTCCAATCTCGATGAAGTAGCCAAATGGTGCAACACAATGCCACGTCTGACGCAGCGCCTCTCCAGCGAGAGAGTTGAGCACCACATCGACGCCGCGACCATCGGTCATTCGTTTGATGCCTTGTACAAAGCTCAAGTCGCGAGAGTTGAAGATATGGTCGTCTGGGATGCCATATTCGTTCTTGATTAGCTGCCTTTTTGCATCAGACGAGACGGTGGCGAAGATTTCCATCTCAAAGTGTTTAGCAATCTGGATTGCGGCCTGACCGACCCCACCTGCAGCTGCATGAATCAGGATTGATTGTCCTTTTTGGACTTTAGCAAGTCGGATGAGAGCATTCCACGCCGTGCAGTGTACTGTGGGGATAGTTGCCGCTTGTTCGAAAGTCAAATTCTCAGGTATCGAAGCACAGTACTCCGCTCGAGAACGGTGCCGTGTGCGGTGAGCGCCATGACCATACATAGCGACCCTGTCTCCGGTTTTGAATTTGGTGACAGAAGATCCGACACGGCTAACGATCCCGGCAGCATCAAGACCTAATTTCGAGTCGGCCACTTGGCCCATTGCAACCATAACCTCGCGGAAACTGTCCAAAGTCAGTATGTCACCATATCACGGAATTGTGCACGTACTTGAGCGCTGTTGCTTGCACCTGTATCTCTATCATGTGGGGGTCCAATTCATCCTCTGCCGAGTCGTCAAACTCCATGGAAATCGAGTCAAGCATACCAGGTGACCCAACAAACATTCTCAGTGGGTACGGCGCTTGACCCAAGACCATGTCAGAGATGGTCTTAGAGGACCCGGGTAGTATACTGTCAATCTGTTTGTTGAGAATCGGGTCTTGTTCGATACGACTGACGCACACGATGTCGCCCTGCACCCGATATTCATCGTCTCCAGTCCTGGACAGATATGCTGTCTGAATAAGCTTGGCAAGGCGCTCAATAGAGATGGGATACATTTCTGCAGCATGGAAGGTACGTAATGAGAGGCCAGGCGTCTCGTTGCGTACTACCCGAGCCAGACCATCGATCATGAAAGCACTCGGATCATCGAATGCAGTAACCCAGAAAACAGAGGCAGCGTCGAGAATCAGACTTCTTGTATGGTTGAAATCCATCTCAGATATATCGTAGAACATTGAATTGTTCAATTCCAAGAATGAGATGCATGACTTGCCCGCAAGCCCAGTGATGTCCGAACCCCACTGGAATATTGCTGTGCTGTAGCCACGGTGCTCGAGGTTCAACGTTAGCTCGCGGATCAGAAGTTGTGCCTCTGCGGTCGGATGTTCTTCTTGAATGATCATGACCTGGTCCGCTTCGGTATGTCCATTGGACGCATTGACGTGCGAGGTCATCTTTTTGACAATTAGAAGACCTTGTCGCTGAGACAGCTCTGAGTCGTGCATCAGGTAAGCTTCAGTTTGATCTTCGTCAAGAGCACCTCTGATATGGTCTAAATCTTCATATGTTGCAATCATGCATAGACGACCTTCGTGGTTCAGCATTGACAGGATGTTTTTTACCGCGAGCTCGGACTCCACGAATGAAATATCCACTTGAGGTACTAGTACAAGATCAAATCTTGAATCGCTCAGATTGCCGTCGGTGGGATTTTGGGTCAAGTCGAGAAGCTCGAGGGTAATGTCTTGTTTGATGAGTAGATCTTGTGTCAATTGTGATTTCAGAGCCGGGTCGCGGCAGGCGACTGTGATGCTCGCCGTTTTGGTGACGGTGTCGAGATCTTTCCTTTGCACTAGCAGAGACTCTTCCACAGAATCTTCAGACTGCATGGCTAGCTCGAGGATCGATAGTCCAGGGTTTGAGTGATGGAGTAGGCGTACAAACTGCATGTGTCAACACGGAACGTTCTGCAAAATCAGATATACTTACCTGAACCAACTTTCCGGTGCCAGGATAATCATTCAGAGCTCGGCTCAGGTCTTCATTGGAGATGAGGTCAACGGCGGCCCTCCAGCTTATCTTGCTGGCGGTTGACTTTATCCCATGATCGACATTGGGGGAGGATGCCCCAGGGACCTCGGAACAGAGAAACCCTGAGATCTGGATGATGGGCAAGCCCTCCGCATCATTTAGAACCGTTATATCCGCTTTCAGATCTTTCAGACCGTGTTTGGCAGCGTTGGAAAATCCTGGCAGCTTGCGACCGATCTCGAAAGGAATATCAGCTGCTATTGTGACCTCCTCGATAGATTTAGGGACCATGGCAGTGGCTGGGTTGTCTTTGCCATCTTTGACAGCGGCGAATGCAAGATGTAAAATGGCATCCAGTGTTCCAGGATGAATTACATGAGGCCTCTGATGACCCTCCAATATGGTCGAAGGAACATTTGCTATGCCGACAAGACCGACGCTCTGCCCGTCATTCTTGTAGGCCTCAAGTAAGTTTGTGAAAGCAGGTCCATACTCGAGACCTAATGCCCTGAGTTCAGAATAGAATTTGGTCGGATCAAGCGCATCTTTACAAGAAGCCCGTGCCTTGTGATACTGAGCCTTGAGATTTTCGAGCTCGAAGACCCTCTCGCGACTCAGGTGAGATGCTGCATCTGACTCATACTCGATGCACAACAGGCCAGAGCAATTCTTAGATAGAGTCTTACCATCAGGCGAGCTGGTAACGGTAAATTCGGTCCATGTGGTCGAGGCGTCTCGCATACTAGTCATGTGGGGCCGTACTTGAACAATGCACTCAAGAGGTTCATCCTCAACCATGATTGCGGCTGATGTCAACTGTATATCTCGCAACTTGTAGGCAACTACGCGTTGACCTATCTCTGCGCTTTGACTCGCGGCCTCGAGAGCCATAGCAAGGAATCCGGCAGCTGGGTAGAGTATTGCCCCTTGAATCTTGTGGTCCGCGATCCAAGGCTCTTCGGAAGTTCGGAGAAAGCCTCTCCAAGAGTGTTCGCCCTCGCTGAAGGATTGAGTAGGCGCCCCTATGAGTCTCAGTCTGGGCTGCTTTCGCGAAAGATACTCTCGTTCAACCCTCGACTCGTGCCAGAATCTTTGTGAGTGGTTCCAGGGGTAGGATGGAACATCGATGAGGGGCTGGGGAAAGCGCTCGCTGTTCATGCCATTGACCTTTGCGATATCAACATCGCATCCTCGGGCAAATAGTGCGCCTGCTAGTGTCATGGCAGTCTCCACAGCGTTCTGATTGCGAGTGAGTACGGAAAGATAGGGGACGTTGACTATGCCATGAGCCTTCAGCGTCTGAGTCGATGGACCCTGCAATGCAGAATGAGGTCCAATCTCGACGAACAAGTCTATGACATTTGCCGAAGCACGGTCATCGCCGTTGCCTGGCCGCATCATGTCGTGGATTGCCGAGGAAAACTTGACCGGCGAGGTCAGGTTTTTGACCCAATTGACAGCACCTAGTTGGCTGGCTTCGATTCTGCTGCCCGTCACACTGGAGTGCATGGTGCATCTACCACTCACTGCCAGAGGTTCGATGTCAGCAAGTAAGTCGTAATAATCCTGTGCGACGACCTGCATGTGTAGTGAGTGATAGGCTGTATCGACCTGAAGTTTTCTCGCAAAGATGCCATCTGCTGCCAGAAATTCGAGTAGTTGATCAATCCCGGGTGTATCTCCAGAGATAGTAACGCTGCTTGGGGAATTCACACATGCAACCACGATTCGTCCCTCTGACACTTTGGAAATCCAATCTTCTGCCTGCTCAGGAGAGAGGCCAACCGCCATCATGGAGCCATCCAGTTCTGGTGCATTGATCCTCATCTCGGACGATAAAACGCCGCGATAGAATGCGATCTTCCAAGCATCCTCTTTCCTGAGAGCACCCATGGTATAGGCAGCTCCAATTTCACCACTCGAGTGGCCAGCAACAGCAGTAGGAATGATGTTCCAGGACTTGAGGAGATCGACAAGCGCAATCTGTAGGACAGTACACAAAGTTTGGCTGTACTCTGCGAGATGCAGCTTCGAGGTCGACTTCGCCTTCTGCAATTCTTCAATGACCGACCAAGGACATTCACAGCTTTCGCAAAGATAGACGTCGGCAGCCTTGACGCTTTCACTGAAAGTGCTGTAGGCCATGAGTTGAACACCCATCCTGGGCCATTGAGCTCCCTGACCAGTAAAAACGAATCCAACTCGGGGAGCTCGAGAGGTTGGGACGGCTGAGGCGAGTCTAGTCTCATCTTCGATGATCGTGCAAAGCTCTGCTGGAGACGAGGCAAGTCCAAACATCTTCCACTGAAGTCGCGATCTTCGTTCGCTTAGAGTATAGGCTAGATGAGACACGAAGCGCTCAGTCTCTTGACTCCCGTCTTCAAAGTCGGAGGTCTTGTCCTCGATGTACTTGGACAATACTCGCTGGACCCTTTGGAGTCCATCTTTGTCTTGAGCACTCCATACAAACAACTGAGATCCGGTCTGACTGTGAAAGGAATTCCCAGACAAGTCAACACTGTTGCTGCCCATGGAGTGAGCAGGCGGCGGGCATCCCGGAGCATGTGCAATCAAGCGGCCGTGATCCTCTAGATAGTGTTGCGCGTCCTCAAGAATCGCATGTGCGTTGGTTCCGCCGTAACCGAATGAGTTGACACTGATGCGACGTAAACCTTCCTTGGGCCACGCTGTCAATTCGGTCGCAACGCGGAGTTTCCATTCTTCGAATTTGATTTCAGGATTGCCGTTGTTGAAGTTGATGCTGGGCGGGATCAAACCTCTTTCGAGGATGAGTACTGACTTTATAATCGCTGCAATTCCAGCAGCCGCTTCTAGATGACCGATCTAGGTAATGTCAGCTGACTGTTCTTTGAACCACTCAAGTATTACTTACGTTAGACTTGACTGATCCTATGACTAGTTTATCGGCCGCGGTACGGGATGAAGCAATTGTCTCCCCTAGTGCTTTTGTCTCGTTATAATCGCCAGCTTTGGTGCCAGTACCCTAAGGAGTGTTAGTGCTATCTTGCGCGAAGAAGGCAGGAGGGACCCACGTGAGCCTCAACGTATCTCGTTTCATTGAAGTCCAAGCCCGCCACACGGTAGGTTTCTTGGATGAGTCCTGCCTGAGCGTCTGCATTCGGCAATGTCAAACCTTTGGTGTGACCATCTTGATTCGATCCAGTGCCACGAATGACGGCTCGTATGGGGTCGCTTGCTGCAACAGCGTCGTCAACTCGTTTCAGGATGATACACCCGAAGCCCTCTCCTCTTCCATATCCATTTGCTGCTTCATCGAAACTCTTACACTTGCCGTCCGGAGATAGAAATGCTTGGTTTGACAGATACATGAACATCTCAGGGTTCAGCAGGAGATTTGTGCCGCCAACGATCGCGATGTCGGATTCCCCTGTCTGCAGGCTTTGACAAGCTAGGTGTAGCGCGACAAGACTGGATGAACATGCAGTATCCATTGTGAAACTTGGGCCACGCAAGTCCCACAGCCAGGATATTCTGTTAGCCAGAGAAGTTTTGCATGCACCTGTGATACTATACGTGGGAGCATTTTCAGGATCTCGGTAAATCATTTCTTTGTAGTCACTTGTGAAGTGGCCCATAAAAACACCTGTACGGCTTCCAGCAATCTTGTCCAAACGCAGACCGGATTGTTCAAGAGCCTCATAAGCGACCTCGATCATGATCCGATGTTGTGGATCCATGGCTTCGGCCTCAGCTTTGGGCAGACTGAAAAATACTGTATCAAAGGCCGATACATCCTGCCGAAGAAAGTGGGCACCTCGAGTTACGCTCGTATTACGAGTTTTTGTGGACGACCAGAATGCATCGACATTGAAACGCTCCTCTGGCACTGTGGACCATGCCGCTTTTGATTGTCGTCAATGATGATTTTCGATGCTGCAATGGATAGACATACATTTACCAGAGCATATAGCACTCCAGAAGTTTTCAAGATTGTCGCCATCCCCAGGAAATCTACAGGAGAGGCCAGTGATGGCAATTGGCTGATGGCGCATCATTATCGTTGTCTTGTAACTACAAGAGTTGGTGTGAGCTGAATTGATGCAGATGACAAGCAAGAACTCGACAAGATTGAGCTGTCTTGTTAGTTTATATCGGGGGGGGCTTATGCTGTTGTTGGCCGCGAGTCAACGACACTTCGCGCGCAGCCGCCCAAGGCTGAGAGCGGGATTGTAGCGCAAGCAAAGCTCCGAAAGATCTTGTTCATTGCGATATCCCCGATGGCGACTTTCGTCGTCGGAAAGATTGAGTGGCAAGTCTGAATCAGCGCATGTGAGGTTGATTAACCTTGGTGCGCAGACGGAGAGAATCTCGGATCATTCTCCATCTCGTGGAGTTTCATCAGCTGACGCGGCGCTCGGTCACCGAGCCCATCCACCTAGCACAGGAACGATTCCACGCGAGCTGATTATGCGGGTGCACTACGATATATTCCACAAAAACTCGCCGAGGTGCCTGTAAAACCATGCCTGGATTCATCGCTGATGGAACACAAGACGGGAACCTGAAGTCGATTGTCGCATGTCTTTCTTCCTCCCATCCGGCTGCCAAATCCCCTTCAAAGCCCGAGATTGGAGAAGACAATGGAGCGAATATTCATCATCATCGCTGACGAAGTCGGTATTTCGAATGATGAGTTGACTAGCACTACTGAATTCGCCGACCTGGGTGTTACAGGAATTTTGGAAAGATCTATTCTCAGAAGAATAGCTGAGGAAACAAGTGTCCTCTTGCCGGCTTTTGCCTTCAATACCTGGCCCACAGTGCAAGAATTCCAAGCTCACCTCAAGAGCTTGTCAGCACCGACCCTTGTACCAGAAGCGACAGTCGTCCCGATATCCTCGTCGACCACATCATTCTCGGATGCCCCGCTGTCCATGATCCTCCAAGGAAACCTTAGCTCATGCAACAAAACACTGTTCCTCCTTCCGGATGGTAGCGGATCCGGCATGGCGTATGCTTTACTCCCGAGACTGGCTCCTGATGTTTGCCTTATTGCGCTGAACAGTCCATACCTCAACGCACCCCCAGAGACAGGCTTCACGGTCGAGGAAATTTCTACAATCTGGGCAAAAGAGATACAGCAACGTCAGCCTACGGGTCCGTATGCTCTCGGTGGCTGGTCTGCAGGAGGATACTATTCCTTTGAGGTTGCGAAATGCCTCATTGGCGATGGCCATGATGTAGAACATCTCATCCTCATCGATTCCCCATGCCGCTTGGTTTACGAAGAGCTTCCTATGGAAGTTGTGAATTACCTTGCCAGTAACAGCTTAATGGGCAATTGGGGCGATCGAAAACCTCCTGCATGGATGATCAACCATTTCAGCATGGCCATCCAAGCTATATCAACCTACGTACCCACTCCACTCAACACTCCTAACGGACTAAACGTTTTCATCGTTTGGGCTCAAGATGGTGTGCTGGATGAGGTGGATTGCCTCAAGGCAGGCCTGGATCTGGAAGTTAAGGTTACTCGCCTGCTGATGCAAAGACCTGACACAGAGGGCCCTCTGGGGTGGGACTTGTTGTTTCCGAACGCCAAGCTGTCTATCATGAGAACACCTGGTAATCACTTCACAATTGTGTATCCGCCTCATGTGAGTATTCCACCCATGAGTTCTGCTAATCAGGGCTGACATGGTTCAATAGGTTTCATCGTTGGGACAACTGCTTGCGGGATGTATAACGAAGTGAGAATGGATGCAGTGAGAATGAGATACTTAGGTCAACAAGAATCGATATGGACCTACAGATTAGTCGTCGACACGATTTCACGATACCATGAGAACATGACCAAGGTGTCTAAGAGCGAAACGTAACGGAAAACATACTCTGTACATGTATGACTACCAAGAAGTCAGATATTCACAAGATCCGATTGATAAGGTTGTCGCTCCTTGGGAACAGGTATCAAGCTCGATCTTCATAACCTCGAGTATTTCACATTCTTATGAGTAGTTGTAAGCAAGCTCTTTCAAAGATCGATTTGCATGACTATAATCTAAATGGCTCGATGACGTCACAATAGATCCCTCTGCAGAATGCACTATTTTCTAGTTGTCGCTCATGAAGAGGCTGGAGGCAATGACTTTTCCAGCAGTTCCATGTGCTCTTCCAAGTATTCCGCAAAGAAGTTCAGTCTGACACCAAACAGCCCTTGAACCTCATCCCTGTTGTCCAATGATACGTCCTGCGTGTTTGCAAAGTAGTGCCATGTCAGGCCAGTCTTGGTCTCAGTATCAAAGTCCCCAATCACAACCTTCTCAGTTTTGATATCACTTCTTTTGCTGACTTGTCTAATCACCTCTGCAGCTGACTCGGCATTCAGGTTTTGAGCTCCGATGTCTAATTCGAGTTTGTTGTACTTCTCAGGGTTGAGCAGTACAACCGCGGCAATCTTGCCGACGTCGGCAGAGTCGAGGTGGGCAAAGGTGCGTCCGTCATTATACATATCCTTCATGATTCCTTTGAGTGGTAGCTCAGGGTAGTGGAAGTTAGAGAAAGGGACCAGGTAGTTGTGCATGAGGTAAGGCGGTCTGATGATAGTATATGACCTGAGCTTTGCAGCACGCACCGCGGTTTCGATAGCGAACTTCCGGCTGTAGTAGAGATAGAGAAAATCTCTCGGTCCAGATCCTTGCCACTTCTCTTTGTTTGCGGTGAACACGGCCGAGGAGAGATAGAGATGGCATTGCTCGTTCACAGCCGCGTCTATGACGATTTTTGCCTGCCGTACCTGGAGATCAGGATCCTGTGGTGATGGAAACGGGTTCAAGAAGACACCTTGCACGCCCGAAATTGCGGCTCTTACGACATCGACATTGTCGAAGCCTCCAGTGAAGATATCGGCACCAAGACTTCTGAGATCCAGAGCTTTCTCCGTCTCAGGATCGCGGACAAGAGCGTTGACTTTGTAGCCTTTGGTAAGCAGGATTTTTGCCAGACTGCCACCTTGGTGACCAGTGGCTCCTGTTACCATGAATGAGGGTTGCATATCGATTTTTGTAGTAGATGGAGAGGATTTTGAGTTGGTAAATGGAATGAAGATAGGTCGAAGAGCGTGAAGCGGTCAGCCGTATTATATACAAAAAATGCCGTTAGCTGCGTAAGCCGAAACCAACTATGGCCGTTGGGATTCTTGGAATGTTGAGCTGGGTACGCAGGTCGCCGAGAAAACATATCGCCGTACCAACCTCGAGTCTGATGCAAGGCGCGGTTGCGCAGGTCGATTCATATGTTCAGAAGTTTGCTTCTCGGTTTGACCTCGACCAATCATGTCCTGTCAGGCTTCACATCTAGTATGCTCGAATCTTCCATGGTCAATGTCGGATGATCAGGTATTTTCTGAAGTTTGTCTTCCTTTCTAGAATTGACCGCAGTCTTCGGCGATAATTAGATGCCTTTGAAGTGATTTTAAAGAGTCGCTTGATGTGATGAATGCATGGTTATCAAGCGGGTTTGAACAACCTTCACTATCGTTGCTTATTCTGGAAAAGGCGTCATATGGCAAGCCTTGGTCACTCGCATGGCCACTGTACGCTCTCTCACCCACTCTTCTGATTCGATAGATAAAGACCGTTGCCCACTTCCCAGGAGACTAACCCTTGAGACTGTACCACAGGATGATGAGGGCCTGCCGCGCGTTTTCCTCGTCTCATGTATTCCCAATAATCCACCACATACTCCATTCCTCACCGTACCCTCTTGCTATCTAAGCATATCATTAATCAGCTCCGACAGCGATCTCGAAATCTAGATATCTCTTTCTCAGTCACTTGTACATAGAAGACGGCGGAACTTCCGCTCAAGGAACGAACGACAGCTTCGATCTTTTGCCTATCGACCTCATCTTCTTGCCGAACGTGTAAAATCTGGAGTCGGAAATAGTGTAAGCTCAGAAAAACTTGGACGAGGCCTAGGCAACCTTACAAGAATGGAATAGGGATCATAGCTGTAGAGATGAAGCCCAGAAGGCTCATGCCCCAGTTCAATCCGAGGTTGTGAAAAACTGCACGATAATCAGTATACGGAGTCTGGCATAGTAAGCAGGTTGGCACTGACGGTAATTGGCAAAGAGTGGGAAAGCTGCAGCTAGGATGCTACGCATGAACATGTTTGCAGCAAGTGCGCTAGCTGCCATCATCAGATATGTGTCGACAAGATAGTTAATGGCGCTTTGGAAGATCGTGAAGAAGCCGAGACCTATACAAGCAGCGCCGACACAGAAGCTAGACGAAAGGTTGAGTCATGATGAGTTCCGGATTGTCAAGGGGGGACTTACCCGATCCAATGGATGCTAGCCTTTGAAGTCCAGCCCATGATAAAGAGACCGGCTGCAAAGAAGAACGAGCCTATTATCATGGGAAGAAGTCGGGCTTCTGGAACAGGGTTGCCATTGTTGGCAACCATGCGCTTGCGGTAGTATGACTGTCCCCAAAGATTGACTGCTGCAGCGAATGCAACTCCCACGACGATGGCCATGAATGGAACGGATCCAACAACAGCATTCCAGCCTCGAACTTCTTGGAACTCGATTGGGAACGAAGTGATGGCCCTATGTTCCAAGTCAGCGTCTCACTCTGATATATAGAGTATTTCGCAGAGAACGATTGTCACACACAGATAGATGATTGCGTAAACAAAGGCGGCGTAGAGATTAATGAAGAACGCGATGGGATCGACAAGCATCTCCAAGGGTACAATGAGGTATCTTCGAGACATGTCACCGAGAGACTTCCCAGATTCTTGACTCTTGGAGTGTATGGCCCAATTCTTGGTCTCAAGCCGAATCTTGCTGGCCTTTCGAGCAAGTAACACGGGAGGAAAGCTTTCGTCGATGAACAAGATGCTGGCAACAAGGATGGCTGCAAGCATGATACCTGTAAGCTGCGTTACCAGTTAGTATTTGATTCGTCTTTGGTACAACATGCACTTTCTTACATATTCGGTCCATCTCCAACCAGCGTGATCAAGATTGACAACTAAGGCTCCGCCAACGATGGGTGCGACTAATGGACCGACGATGACTGCCAGACCCCAGACGAGAAGTGCAGCCCCCCGCTGAGCGGCTGGCCAGATGTCTGCTAGTACTCCACCAACATTACTCAACGGGGCACATCCAAACACACCGCCAAAGAAGCGAGTGATGAGTAGCGTCTGTATATCCTTGGCGGTGGCAGATGCGAACGAGAATAGCATCAAGCCGAAGATGGGGATGAGGACTGAGGGCTTGCGACCGAATGCTTCGGACATGGGTGCCCATAGGAGGGGGCCGAAAGCATTACTGTGTATTTCGTCAGCGTCGGTCAGTCACAAGACTAAGTCTATGAAGATTCTCACCCCGCGAGATACAGTGTGAGGCCCAGAAGTGCTACCTCCTGGCTGACATGGAATTGCCTCTCAATCTGGAACAATCCAGAATTATAGCTGTTGTATCAGTCATCAGTCAGTACGGGGCTGAGTATGGGAGTTGGAATCAGTGATCCGAACATTGTGCTTGCCCAAGTTGTACCCATTGTGCACAGACTGTAGAGGACAGTGACAGTGACCTTCTTTTTTACCGACCAATTCAGAGGTTTATATGGATCGCCGTCCCCGTCAAAATCGACCAGATCGTTCGCAAGATCGTGAGGGCGCTTGGATTCAAGATCCATCTCGTTTTCGAGTGTTGGAGAGCTGGCCTGGGTGCTCATCATGGCTAGGGGATCTTTGAAAGAAGAGACAATGATGTAGCAGATGAAGCAGTCATGATTGTTTGTACATGTGGAGTGTGTTTATGTGGTTGTTTGTGATCGATACAAAGAATGCGGTGTGATAGCCGATTGGTTGGGATAAGTGCGAAAGTGCGAAAGTGCGAAAGTGCGAAGGTGCGAAAGTGCGAAAGTGCGAAAGTGCGAGAGCCCCAATGAGACCGACTGATTCTTCGTATGCATACTGCATGCATTCCTTCTTATGATTATCCAACGATAATGTCCACACAGTCAAGACTAGCGATGCGGCTATCACGAGGAAGCTCGGGCGGGATGTGCCCACCACTTTCACCATCGAGCACCCACTAGAGCACTACCAAGAAGTCGCCGGGCATCTTGCCCATTCGTCATCGGGCCTTTGTTCGCCGCTCACTCATGATGGGGTCATCAAGTGTCTTTCGCTATTCGAGTCTTCTACGTGCACCCATGAAGTCAGCGATTAATTCGCCGTCTGGTCCATCGGCGCTCTCGAAAAAGGCGTCTCTGTATTGAAAATAGGGGAGCAGGTCATCGTGTTGTCGAAAGTCGTTTATCTTCACCGTTACTATTTTATGAGGGGTTCGATGCTCTGACCGAAGCACATCATCAGTTTGATTACCCCACCAACCATGAATTCCACTAAGTTGATTTTGTTCGGCGATCAAACTGTCGAAAAACGATCCTCTATTCAATCTCTGGTTCGCATCTCGAAAAGGTCAGCTGCGGCTCGGCGCTTCTTGCAAGAGGCAACGGATCTGGTGCATTTGAACTTTGACCGTCTCAGCCGCGAGGATCGAGCCTGGAACCATAGAATCCATAGCCTCCTTGGACTCGCCGAAGACAACATCGAGGAAGAGAATCCCAATGGTGTGATCGCTACCGTACTGATGTGTGTTGGGAGGTTGGGTAACCTGATAGTGTGAGTTGATCTCATTTGCAAAAGGTGATAGATTTGCTGTACTGAACATAACTAGGCATGCTGAGGAAGACCCTTCCATTCTGGGATCTGACATTGATCCTGTCCATGTCTTAGCTTTCTGCACCGGCCTTCTCCCAGCTGCTGCTGTTGTCGCAGCCAGAGACACGAGCGAACTCTTCAAGATATCGAGGGAGATCATATCTATCACCTTCCGCATGGCTCACGAAATCATTCGCCGTATGGAGTTGATCGAACATACAAATCTCAGCTGGGCCGTGACCATGGTAGGCAAATCAGCCCAGCAGGTACAGGCTATACTCGATTCGTTTCATGAAGAACAGGTAAGTAGTTGGCTCTAGAATTGTCCATCTCAATGGGCTGAAATTATCGTGCGGATAGAAAATTCCTCTTCCGAAACGGATTGCGATTAGTGTTGTGTCCAACGGCTGGCTTACTTTGATGGGAGCCCCGTCGAGTCTGGAACGTCTCATGAAGTTCTCCAAGGAGTTGAACGATGCGCCCAAAGTCAAGACAGACACGAATGGCGCCGTTCACACGGAATACATGCCTAAGTTTGACTTGAAAGTTGTCCTGGGTGACTCGCCAATTCTTGACTTGCCGCTCACGCCAAAGACCATAATAATCTCACCTGCAACGTGTCAACCATATCGACATGAGACCCTTGGGTCTCTCTTGGGGGAGATCATGGTCGATATCGCCCACAACATCCTGCGAATCAATGACACGGCAGAAGTGTGTATATCAAGCATTCCTCATGACAAGCCAGTGTCGCTCATCGTAGCTGGTCCCACGGGACATCTGACCGCTGTACAGCGTGTCTTGGATAGCAATGGTCTCAAGCATGAGATCCGTCAGCATTCAGATGTTGAAAGCCGGATAGCGATTCGCGGCGGATCGGACCTTATCGCTATCGTTGGTGTGGCTGGCCGCTTCCCTGGTAGTGACACCGTCGAGGCATTTTTCGATGATCTGATGGATGGAAAAGTTCAGCTACAAAAGGTGTGAGATCATCAGTGTCCCATGGACCATCAATCTAACCGCTACAGATACCCGCCTCTCGGTTTAATCTTGAAAAGTATTATGACGCGACCGCGAAGCGCAAGAATACCACATCAGCACAGTACGGTGCATTTCTCGACCAGCCTGGTCATTTTGACAACCGTCTTTTCAACGTGTCTCCTCGTGAAGCAAAGCAAATGGATCCTCTACAACGACTTCTTCTTACTACGAGCTATGAAGCTCTTGAGAACGCTGGATACTCGAAAGATGCTACAATGTCTACACAGAGTGATCGCATCGCCACCTACTTCGGTCAAGCTTCTGAAGACTGGCGAGATGTTCTTAACAACGAAGACATTGACATCTATTATGTCCCAAGCATCTCGCGTCCTTTCGGACCAAGTCGCTTGAGCTATCACCACAAATGGGGAGGTGGTACTTACGCCCTGGATGCCGCGTGTGCAACAAGCACCACTGCTATCCAATTGGCATGCTCAGCACTCAACGCACGTGAGTGTGATACTGCTGTCGCTGGTGGTGGGTCGCTGCTTGTATCACCAAATACCTTTGCAGGTCTGAGCAGATCAGGCATGATTTCGAATACCGGTGGTTGTCGCACATACCATGATGATGCCGACGGCTATGCCCGTGGCAAAGGGATTGGGGTTGTTGTTTTGAAGAGACTCGAAGATGCGCTAGCTGACAATGACAACATCTTGGGCGTTATTTGTGGCTCAGCTAGGACATACACCTCTACCTCCACCTCCATCACCCACCCGAGCTCTGAGTCACAGGCCACAATCTACGAGGAAGTTCTCAGACAAACTAGCGTGGTGCCGAATGAGGTTGCCTATGTCGAGATGCATGGCACTGGGACTCAAGCAGGCGATTTTGAAGAGATGAGCTCAGTGATAAGAGTGCTTTGCAAGGGAAGGTCCAAGGACAATGTCCTAACTGTAGGCGCTGTCAAAGCCAATGTTGCTCATGGGGAAGGCGTAAGTGAGGTATTTTTTGCGCTCTGAGAATCATAGTACTGATCAAATCATCAAGGCTGCTGGTATCACATCCCTGGTCAAAGTTTTAATGATGATACGGGAGAGGAAGATACCACCTCAGCCAGGACTTCCCTTCAAAGTTAACACCAACTTTCCCAAGCTCGAAAGCTTGAATGTGCGCATTGCAGGTCTACACAGCAAAGACATGGTGCTGAAGCCAAGTCCCGCATCAATCAACGGCAAAATCAAATGTCTTGTCAATAGCTTCGACGCCTCAGGAGGGAATACGTCACTCTTGATCGAGGAGCCACCTGAATTACCAGTCAAACAGGTCAACCCCCTTCCTTGCCACACGGTCACTTTCTCCGCCAAGACTTTACCATCGTTGCAAGAGAATCGTCGGCGATTGTTGGATTTCCTGGTTCGTAATCCAGAGACAAAACTCGCAGATGTCGCATACACTACAACTGCACGCAGGATGCATGAGATTTTGAGAGTGGCATATGTCGTCAAGTCGACGAAAGACTTAGTCGTTCGCCTACGTGAAGACGTCTCAAACAAGGGCCTGAAAGACCCGAAGGCCAAATCACCTCGTACAAACATTGTCTTTACCTTCACTGGCCAAGGCTCCCAGTATGCTGGCATGGGCAGGCAACTTTTCCAGTACAGTGCGGCTTTTAGAAATACGCTACAGACATACCAGGAAATGGCCAAGCATCTGGGTTATCCTCACTTCTTACATTTGATCACGGATGAAACATCAGACATTTCTGCTTCGTCCGCGGTGATCGTGCAGCTCGCCATCGTCTCACTCGAGATTGCAATCACTCGGTTACTCAACACTTGGGGCGTCAAGCCTGACATGGTAATTGGGCACAGTCTTGGCGAATACTCTGCGTTATGTGTCTCAGGTGTTCTGTCCGTCAGCGACACGCTTTTCCTGGTCGGACGCCGTGCTCAACTCATGGAAGCCAAACTCAAAGCAAGAGAGTACGCTATGCTAGCGATCACAAAAGGCTCCGACGCAGTTGCAGAGCTTCTCAAGAGTGATGCGAAGTCTGCATGGAGCCATACTGGTATTGCATGTCGGAATGCTCCTCAGGCGACGGTTGTGAGCGGGCCCCTAAACGAGATCATCGCTCTGAAAGCCAGTCTGGAAACGGAAGGGATACCAACAACACTTCTGGAAATTCCTTTCGGATTCCATTCGCACCATGTTGCTCCTATCCTCGAGGAGTATGCACACATCGCCAAAAGTGTCAACTTCGGTCCACCCACCACAGCGATCGTTTCGACCCTTCTCGGCGAGGTCATTGACAAGGGCCAGGCCGGCAAGTTTGGTCCGTCATACCTCGTTCGACAAACTCGAGAATGTGTCGACTTCACAGGGGCACTGGACGCTATTCGAAACCATGAGATCGCAAAACTGCCCATTTCATGGGTCGAGCTTGGTCCTAAACCAGTGTGCATTGGTCTTGTTCGGAGGTCTACGTCGAGTCCTGATGCTCTGTTCCTGCCTACGCTCAGAGCATCTGACGACGACTGGGCTACGATCATCTCTGCCCTCGCATCACTTTATCAAGCTGGAGTGCACGTTGATTGGCCTGAACACCACAAAGAATACCAGAACTCCCTTACTCTTCTATCGCTGCCAACATATGCATTCGACGAAAAAGACTTCTGGACCCCGTTCGTTGAAAGAAGTCTCCCGAATGCTATGCTGTCTCAGGAGATGCAGGTCGCCGCTGTGCCACCAGTTGTCGATCGGACTTTCAGCACAACCAGTCTCCAATGGGTTGAGAAAAGCGAGATCCAGGGAGACTCGATATCGGTCATATTCGCGTCACATACTTCCGAGCCTAAGTTGTATCAAGCAATCCAAGGCCATATTGTGAATGGTCTCACGATCTGCTCATTGAGTATCTTTTGCGACATGGCAAAATCCGCTGCACAATACGCGCATTCGAGACTCATAGGGCCCTCAAAGTCTGCTACTATGAGCATACTTGATGTCAGCATGACTCAAGCTTTGGTGGTGGTTGAACCCGACCCTGAGTTGATCGTCAAGACCGAAGTATCATACTCTGCGCATGGAGATGCAGCTCTCGTGCGTTTCTCATCCAATAAAGGTGCGATTAGCACTGAACATGGTTCTTGCAAGGTGACTTTCAGAGACCATCGCAAGTGGTTTTCCGAGCTAAGTCAAACCTCATTCCTTGTGAATAACCGCATCCAGATGTTGAAGGAAATGTCAGCGACTGAAAAAGCACATCGAATGCTAAAACCAGTAGTTTACAAACTCTTCGATAACCTCGTGACGTATGATAGCAAGTATCAAGGACTGCAGGAGGTATGGGTGGACTCACAATGTCAGGACGCCGTTGGGCTCGTCAAACTACCCAACACTACCGGAGCTGGTCATTTCATATACAATCCTTACTGGATCGACTGCGCTATACATCTCGCAGGATTTTTACTGAATGCAGGTCTCAAATATGCAGAAGATATCGCATGCCTGTCCACTGGCTTCGATAGCTGGCATCTACTCGAGGAGTTACAAGCTGATGAGATCTATACAAGCTACGTCAGTATGCAAGAGACGGAGGCTCCAAACATACTCTCTGGCGCCGCATACGTATTCAACAGTCAAGGGAAGCTCGTCCAAGTCACTACAGGTATCAGATTCCAGAAGATGAAGAAATTGGTGTTGAACTCCATTCTTTCTCAAGGTGGATTACACACGAGCAAAGCATCCACACAAACCAAGGTCACTAGTCTTTCAGTGCCAGAAGCTACTGGCTCGTCGGGATTCAGCTCACCAAGTCCGGAAAGTCGGTCGAGCCAGGAGTCTGGCCAAAAATCCCACGAGCAAACGCCAGGCACTACCACTCCGGCATCCTCCGTCAGTGATCATGACGAGCCGGAGCTAAGTAGTGTGCTGCTTTCCGTTATAGCATCTGAGATTGGAATCAGCTTAGATGATCTTCATCCGGCGACAGCGTTCGCTGATGTTGGAATGGACTCTTTGATGGCCATCACAATCATTGCAACATTCGAAAAAAAAAGTGGTGTTGAACTGCCTGCCACATTCTTCCTGGAGCATACTACTGTAGCGGAATCAACGCAAGCTCTCCCTAGCAATGCAGCAAGTAAGGATCCTGGTGGAAAGATTGAAGCTCCCCCGGAACTTTCTCACGTCCCCGCTCGAGAATCGTCTTATGTTCCTGCACGACGTGACATATCCGACGAAAACAGAGTACATCCAGTGGGCAATCTGGTCGAGCCTGTCGGAGGCGATTCTGAGACTCAAGCCCCACGAAAACTATCCGGCAAGGTAGTTCTATTACATGGTTCTCCGTCAAGCGACGGTCCAAGACTGTTTCTGCTTCCCGACGGCAGCGGCTCTCCCAGTAGATACATCCAGCTCCCTTCGCTCGGAGACCAAGTCAGTGTTTACGGACTCGAATCGCCTTTTCTGAGGTCGCCTGCGGGAAATAGCTGCAGCGTCAGAGAGATGAGCATTGTCTTCCTCGAAGCCATCAAGACCGTGCAATCAGATGGCCCGTACATGCTTGGTGGTTTCTCGCTTGGAGCACTCTATGCTTACGAAATCACTTCTATCCTCCTTAAGACACACGAGCAGGTTGAAGCCTTATTTATCATCGACATGGCTGTTCCCAAGCCGTTGCGAGACCCAACCACACCAACCCTGCAGGAGATCATGGAGGCAGGTCTGTCGCCTTCCACAGGGCGCATGACAACTTCACAAAAGCAACATCTTGAAAAGACGCTCCAGGCAATGACCCTCTATCACCCTGCGCCGCTGTCAGGTAATCAGAAGCCCCACAAGACGGTACTCATCTCATCAAAGACTGGCCTGGCGTCTGGAAAGTATTCGCCGTTAGCGCAGTGGGCCCAAGGAGATATGGCTGCCTCTCGTGGGTGGGCCACATTGCTTGGGGATATAGAAACACACCAGATTGACACGGATCACTTCGCAATGTTCAGACAACCGGATGTGAGTCATTGTCATCATATCCAGCCAGAACAGAACTAACATCATTTTTCTAGATCAATCTTTTAGGAAAGGTCTGGGCGAATGCGCTTGCTGGAGTTTTTTAGGTCGACATTAGAATGTCGTGGTATGCACCAGATTTTGATGTGATAGATTTAGAAAGTCTTGACACCATGATTTTACACCATGATTTTACACCCTGTAGATAGACATGAGGTTCGTTAAGGACATCAACCACAACATTGCAAGGAATGACGGCCACCATTTCGAGCCTTTGTTCGTGAAGGTCATTGGATGCATCTTGGACACCATGCCATCGCTGATTCCCAACAAAAAAAACAGAGGCGACCGGTCAGGCAGGCTGATTCAATAATTCGCCGATGCGATTGTCAAACTGCAAGGGAAGAATGCGCCGATCGGCTGTTTCTCAACCATCCTCCGAGCCAAAGATCGGTGAATCATTTTCTGACCTGCGAGTCCTCTGCTCAGTTGATGAGACTGGAGCAAACACCTTGAATACTTAAACTTCGCAGACAAGCCACGAACATAATCCGCAAACAGCCATCCACAGCCCAGCGTCCAGTCCACCTCTTGACATGAGCCATGGGTATCCAACTTCCGAGCGACGTCAAGCCTAGCGATATCTTCTGCATCCCACCGGGTATGAAGGACCCAACAAAGCGCCGTATCTGGACACCGGCAGCAAAAGACTGGGCCATCTTTGAGAGATATGGACGCGAGACCAACGGCGCATACACACAGCTGAGGGTGTCGGTGGCACCAGGTGGACAGAACGCAGCACACTGGCATGGCTCGTACTCCGAGACCTTTACGGCCGACAAGGGTTCTGTGGGCATTTACACCAAGACACATGGAAAGTTCCTCTTGCCGCCAGGGGAAAGTGTGACCGTGAGGCCGGGGGAGGTGCATCAATTCTTCAACCCTGGCGATGAAGATGTGGAGATGAGCATCAAGCTTCACCCGTCGATAGAAGGATTTGAAAAGGGGTTGTACATTATTTATGGCCTTGCAAGGGATGGAAAGAGTCACGAAGGTGGTGTACCAAAGAATTTGATGTACTCGGCCATCGTGTTTGCCATGTCAGACATGTGGCCCTCGGGCCTTGGAGGCATCTTTTTGACGCCAGTGTTGAAGGTTTTAGCGTTCATCGGAAGGATTCTTGGGGTGGAGGATAGGTTGGTGAAAAAATATTGGGCGTAAGCAGATACTGCCGAGAGTCACGACTTTTGGCCAGAGTCTATCATCATCCCCATCCTCTGGACCGCGCCCTCCGTGACCATTGCATCGATTGCCCTGCTTCAAAACCATCGATCTTGTCTTTCCCTCACACAGTCGTGTTCAATAGCGTCAAACCTTCTTGAGAGTATTTTCGTCAAGTTTTCGACGTTCTGTCGGACGCGCTACTCGGCAGAGGAGTTCAGTTTCGCAAGCGCTCAACACCTCCACTGTACAAGTGCTCAGTCACGACCAGACTGCAATTTCGCCATGGCTCATGTAGATACATCGAATGCCGCAACTGGTCATCATCCTTACGCTTGCATCAGATGCCGGTCACGAAAGGTAAAATGCGACAAAGTGACTCCTGGTTGCGCCAACTGTGCCGATGCCGGGTTACCATGTGTGTACACGGCGCGACGCCCTCGGAACTCGCAGAAGCTTCGACACGCCAGCGATGGCTTTCAACCGTATAAGTCCCCGACCGTAACGCCTCGATCTCTGTTACCAGCCACGACAGTTGCGGCGGCCGCTAGTGACAAAGTTGACCCTCAGGGAGCTGACGAGGATGACATAGTCATGCCGCATGAAATGCAGGACCGAAATTTTGTGGCCAGGTTAGCTGTCGAAGCATCGGACCGTGGAAGCCTTCTCATGGCGAATGGGAAGTCGAGGTATATTGACGGTAATAAGACGCACGAGGTCAGAAGCCCTTGATGGCAGTTACTCTGCTTCTCATAGGTAGTCTTGAGCTGCGTGGAGAATCGACTGACGAATTGTAGGTGGCTGAACTTGGATCAATGCTTGCAGCTGAAACCAATGGAGCTGTTGATGCAACGGGTGCGAGGCTGGGACATCCGACTAACGAGTGGGATAGTAGTATCCTGCTCGGAATGTCGAGCCCCAAAGAAAACTTACGGGCGCATTATCCAGACAGCAGAACCAGCGCTGCCCTGTGGGATCATTACACCCGCCATGCCGACATCTTGGTCAAAGTCATCTACAAGCCGTCTGTTGACAAATTGATCTCAAGGGCTTGCAAAAACAATATAGATGTCTCCGCTGAGTCACTCTGTTTTGCCATTTGGTTTGGATCCGTATACACAATGAGCCCAGAAGAGTGTATTGCGCTTTGCAGGGTGGAGCGAAACTTGATGCTTCGTAAGTTCTACTACGGGCTTCAGAAGGCACTTGCCAAAGCAGGTTGGATGACAACCCAAGATATCATGGTCTTGCAAGCTCTTACTCTACTCATTGTATGCATCTACACTTCTTTGACGATGTATCAGAATGCTAATCAGCATCAGGTGTTCGCCCCTGGGCGAAGCACACGACTGTGCTGGATGCTGACTGGAATGGCCATGAACATAGCTCAAGCCATGGGTCTCCACCGCGACGGTACTTGTTTCTCTCTCTCTGCCACAGAGACAGAAGTCCGCCGTCGGACATGGTGGACGCTTTGTCAGCTCGACAATCGTATCTCGCTCGACTGTGGTCTCGAACAACATATACCCCTGACTACAGACACAAATCTACCTCTCCATATCAATGACTGTGACCTGGAACTCAGCTCTTCTGCCAAGACACTCGTACCCCGCACGTCATTCACCGAGATGAGTGTCAGCTTAATCAAGATCGAGATGGCCAAGACAAGTCTAACGATCAAGCGTCGACAGTGTGCTACACCTCCTTTGACGGATGGAAAAGTTGAAGACCTGCTCAACCAGCAAATCGCTCGCTATGAGAATCTTTATATCCCTTGCTTGGACACCAGTGACCCACTGCAGCGCCTATGTCAGCTGGGCACACGCCTAATCATTACAAAGCTTTACAGGACCCTTTACAACATCCGTAAAGACAGTGAGGCTCAACGTCACGCCCTTGACGAGGCCGAGGACGACCAGTCCATCGCTTATGCAGCCGACATTCTGGAAATTGCCTACCAGTTGCCAGACAGAGACCATCGCTTTGGCTGGTTCTTCGGCTGCAAGTACACGCAATGGCATACGATGGCTTGGCTGCTGATGGCGCTGTGCAAGCGACCACGAAGCCCGTCGGCGAAACGGGCGTGGGCGGTCCTAGATATCGTGACAATGGACATGAGTAAAAAACTCAATGCCAACAAAGCACCGGATGCTGCGAGGAGAAACTTTTCAAAACCACTTCTGACGTTGCTGGATCGAGCTCGCGGAATCAAAGATGCGAGTGTGACGATGCCGAGTCCGAGTAAGAGTAATACGCTCTCCGTGGTAGATTCTGGGTACGAGAGCGGTAGTCTGATGTCTTCGAATACGGAGGACTTCTGGACGTGCCAGGATGGCTTGTTAGGTGATCCTTTCATAGGATTTGGAATGGATTTTGGACTGGAGATGAATTGGGAGGATATGAGTAACCTACCACAGTTCTAATGAAGACGAAAGAGTGAACAAGTGTTACGACCATCGTGGAAGCGAGAAGTCATGAATCCAGCCGCTCAAAGACAACATCCTATTTCTTACGTCCGTATGATGTCCCGCCACGGCACCAGAACGGACCACGCCAGGAGGCCTTACGTCGCTTGTGGTGAGGTGAAGATGATCTTCAGGCTCAAACAACTAAGACAACTAAGACAACTAAGACCGTCAATCAAGCATAAAATCTGATAGACCTTCAATCTCATTACCATACTTCACGATGCCCTTGCCAGACATACCTTGCATGGAGCAACCAACCACACTCCAGTTCTCCCAAATCAGATTACGCAGTAAGCATCACTCATGGATATAGACTCTTCTCCTGCGCACCTCTAGTTTACCAATCCACACTTACAAACCTCCTGATCTTTCAATCTCTAGAATCACCTTGTTTTCGGATGGGCTGTGGTAGCGACTCCAAGACTACTGTTTATCAAACTTGCTGTGGATATACCTCCCACTCATGTGACTGAGCTGGGTTTCCTTCTCCCAGCCGAGGGCAAACACCTCACTGGCAGGGAATTGAAGTGATTCCAGGTTGTACATCAGCTAGCACACATATCACAAGAATGCCAATACTTTGAGGGCGATCGGAAAGCCAAATATGAAAACCTCACAAGCAATTTCCTGTGCCCGTCGATGCAGTCCATCAATGGCCTGTTTTTAAGGACACACAGATGTAGTCAGCTTCAAAATCTCCGACCTCGGTGATGCGATGCAGAACTACATCGACAGCACCCTGTTTACCGAGGGATCGGTCCCAGCGCAGGCGGCCTCAGCCATCAGAAATGTTGTCTTGAACTACATGAACACTGATATCACTGGTCAAGAGACGTCATATCGGGTGCAAAACTACACCAATATCTATCCCAATCTCCAGCCGACCAAAGACTACCCTGCTTTTGCGATGGATGGTCAGATTTTTGCAGAATGTACGCACAGTCGTTATCTTCCCATAGTATGAGAATTCCATCTTGACAATTTGTCTTGAGCGCCAGGAGAAAGCATTAGCATCACCACTGTGACTGACCTAGCTACATCGCATCAAGAAACTCTTGCTCCTCCGTTGTCGTAGTCCGCCCCAGCGCCAGATTCCTATAAGGAAATCGTCCAAAGCTCTTGATCGCATGGTAGTGCTCATCGACCGCCTTTTGAAGTACCGATCTGCAGACCTCAAACTCCTCTTTTCTCTGTAATAAAACTCTGCGACATTGCAATGCAACATCATCTTCTGTGTTGAGTTTAACCTGCATCAAGGAATCCATATCCTTGAACCTCTGCTTCTGCTCCTCAACCATGAGATCCTGCATTTCCAGATCTTCTGCATGTTCCATGGGCATGGAAAACCAAAGTCTATACCCCAGTCGAAACCGCACTTCGGGTGTCTGATGCATACCTAGCTTCCTCGCTCTGAGTGCAATCGTACGAGCCAAAGGATCGAAGATCCGGGTCACTTTTGCGGCGTCCATGCCGCGATAGCAATTCCGCGGCATCTGGTCCAGGAGAATGATCAGAGCCATCCAATCCAGCGCTGTGCTTGGCTTTGCAGCTGTGAAAATCTGTTCTGCGCTTACTTGTTGCGAGATTATGATATCGAGAATTGAGCCGAATCTTTTGCTGTAAAGCTTCGCATCAGCTGAGGCAATCTTTGCATTGCGGAAGCTAGCAAGCTTGGTCACTTCCTGATAGATCAAGCATACCGACAAGCGTTGTCGAATCCGTCGCTTTTGTCCACGAACCAGACATTGAGGTCTTCGATGCTGGGAACGATGATGTGGCTTGGATCCGACAGATGAGAGAACCAGAAGTCGTGCACCGAACTTAAGACATCCGAAGCAAAAGCCTCTCTCAGGGCCTTAAGCGGATCTGTCTCTGTCATTGTTAAGGCTTGAAAGTCAATCCTGATAGTGAGACTAAGTACTCTTTATCAAGACTCAAGGCAAAGATGAAGGACAGGTGGATCCTACAGCGTCATGAAGCAATGCCAAGCAAACCCTGACCTCGACAGGGTTATCCTGCTGACAAGTTATAGGACATAAGCGACGGCCAAGTATGAATGCTGCAACCAGGACAGAAATTTTGGATATGCCTGATTCAGGGAATGCTCCATGGATTTTGATTTTGCTCCAGGTGTTTGATGTTGTCGGTTTTGTCACGAATGAAGATGTTTGGCTCTGTCATTTGTTTGGGATAGATCAAGCTGAGCGAATGACGGCGAATCTCAAAAACTCAACTAGATCTCTTTCTACAATCCAGATTCTGCATCGAACACCTCAATCTAACATAACTTCATACAAATATAGATGGTCGCATGGAGGGGCTTGTGGTTCACATACAAAGGACGTTGCAGTGGCGATAGTGTGCCAGTCCTTATCTAAGCTTTCGGAAAGAGACCTGCAGCACTCCTCTCGGAAGGCGAACTCGTGACCTTATCCCCCGCTGCACGAGTTTACCTGATTAGGCCCAAGTATCGTGTGCTTGGGATGGCTCAAGCTATCTTGCTATCTGACGTTACTAAAACTCTTGCCTGACACTCACTGATCATGCCTCGACCAAAGATTCGACCAGAAAATCGACAACGTGCATACAAGGCGTGTGCTCCGTGCAAGGCATCGAAGAAACGATGCGACTCCCACCATCCGTGCTCGACATGTGTGCGGAGACGACGGGCTTCCTCGTGCTCGTATCTTGACAACGATGAGCCTGGGCAAAGCTCGCAACGTACCGAATCAGCTCGCGCCGTCGCAACAGATGCGCAACACACATCCCCGACCAGCGAGGAGGCGGCGGAGCTCATACGCGTGGATCAGTGTTTGACACCCGGAGATAGCCCCAATGACACAAACAAAGACCCTCCTGGACCCCAAGTCCCCGAAAGCCGCATGCTGCTCAATGCAAAGGGCGAGAGAGGTCCGAACTCGTGATCTTAGAATGCATGCACAAGCTGACTATCCCACATATAGTCTTCGTAGGCAAGATTGCTTCCTTGTCTTTTCTGCACTTCCTAAGGAGAGTCCTCAAATGGCAGATGGGTCCAAACTCTTTTACAGAGTATGCGCGCGAGAATGTCATGTTGGAAGCTGGCGACCTTACTGGTCGTCTCCAGGCTTCACCAGGCAGTGCGCAAGCCGAGGAAAGAACATTAATCGATTGCTTCTTCGCGGCTGTGAGACTTCCGAACTTTTGTTGCGATCGGACTTGCACTGATATAATGGCAGACAAACGGAATTCTCCATCTCTACACTCGTGATGAGATGATGTGTATCATGTCCAACGCTAATGACGCGAGCTCAAAGAGCTATCGTGAAGACAACGCGGCAATCAATCTCGTCATCGCTATAGGCGCTCAGTGCAGGGGTCTTAATCAGAGCGATCTGCAGATTGCGGCCAAATACTTCGCGATGGCTCAGAAGGCGGCCTTTGAAGGCATGCTCCAGGATCCAAGCATCAACATGGTCCGAATCTTCCTGCTGATGGCATTCTATATGCTTGGTGCTTGCCAGAGGAACGCAGCTTTCATGTATATAGGAGTGGCGTCCAAAGCTGCATCTGCACTTGGTTTGCATGTAGCTCCGAGACACCGCTGCTTTGATGAGGAAGACCAAGATCGAAGGTGTGTGCATCAACTAATTCTCCATTCCGCTGGCCATATCTTCTAACCTCTATGACCGAAGATCACGCACATGGAAAAGCCTATGTATATTGGATCTTCTGGTCACCTCAATCCTCGGTCGCTTATCCTCCTCGCCAACAAGTCAGCTCGATTTCTTGACTTCGACCCCTGCAGAGAGCTCCATTGAGAGTCTGGCATTCGAGGCGATCCACGACGAGTGTGCAATGATTGGTGACATGGTCAACAACCTTACCCAAAACGGAGATCTAGACGTCACGTCTGCAGAGTCATTTCTCCAACGGCTGAGCGAGTGGAACCGAGGTCTGCCACCTCAACTACGGAGATTCGAATGTAACGACAGTGCACTTTCCCCACAGGATCGCGAGCTTGCCATTGGAAGAATTCATGTTGCTTGCGTGTACTATTTTGCTGTCATGTTGGCAACGCGACCTTTTCTCATTCGTCACTCGATGGCGAAACTTCATAACAAGACTGGCCTACAGAATAGGAAGGGTGACGCTGAAACAACGGGATCACAGGAAGCAAGGCTCGCCGAGGTTTGCGTCGACTCCGCTATCTTCATGGGCAAGATGACACACGAGGCCCTGAGGGCTGATCTGCTTCTCTGCAACATGTGCATGCTCAAGTCAGTCATCAACCTGCATCTGCGTTTCACAAGATCTTAACACTGACTTTGACAGGGCCTGGATGTTTGCTGCAGGACTCGTACTCGGTTTCGCAATATATGTAGATGACGCTGTTCGGAGGGACATCGAGGAGGCATTCTCGGAGGTCCGCAACGTCCTCAAGAAACTCTCTGGTCTCAGTCCCCAAGCTGAAGAATACTTTGAGATCCTGAGTTCTTTCTCTGATGCCATCAACGCGCACCGAGATGAGCTTTCCCGGAAACGCCGCGCAGCAAACCAACCCTATGTCAGTCAAATCTTGACGTTCGAATCGGATCAAGGAACCAACCATTCTTCGGATACTCAGATGATGGAGTTTCCGACAAGTTTCAACTACGATCTTTCAGATATGATTGATCCCCTGGGTCCCCAATTACCTGACGATTTGAACATGATTCTAAACTTTGATGCAGGTAACGATGCTCAGTTTGGGTTTTCTGCAGACTTCAGTGCCAATGTTGAGCCTTTGGGAATGTTTTTCGGATCGATATAAACCATCAAGACGAATCATCCCCATGGGGAATTCACTTTCTCTTTGCTTATAATGTGATGTGTGACAGCAAATTGGTGAGACTGATGGATCCAGCGTCTTGTGCTTGAAGCCAATGAGTGGCGAACATTTGATTTACAGATATCATGAAGACATCTTGCCATAAACTTCCATTCGATTTTGCAGAAGCAGTGTTTGATTGTGACATGAATGCCTTACTTATCGTCTACCTCTCGCACTTTGTAATCGAACATAAGATTAGACTCCACCGCGTTCTCGTTCGTCAACTTCAATGCTGTATCTGCTCCAGCAGCAGGAACCCTGTACTCAAATCGCTTCCCCGGAGCTGGCATCCTTCCGTCTACCGCGTAAGGAAAGGTGAGATATTCTGGCAGGAGCCCGAGTTGTACTAAAACGCTTGCCTGGTCCCACCATATATGTTCATGGTAGAGCTTATCGCCCCGAATGTTGACGACACCTGTAAATGGCACGCGTACTTTCTTTCCTGTTGGAGGTACACCCGGCAGCCTGATCTTGTCAGCTATGCAGATATAAAAGCCTTGTTATGCAAAGTCAACTCACAGCCAATCTATAACCTTATCATGAGTGAAGTTGAAGATGAACTCATCAATCACTCTGTCTATGCCTACCGTCCTGCTAACAAGCTCCAGTGTTGTGTCGTCCGGGTTACTAAAGATAAAGTGATTTCGGTAAAAGTCAGTAAGCTTGACTCTTCCGATCCCGCCGGTCAGAGTCGGGACATGATTGACATAAGGTTCCTGAACCATCGTTGCCATGGTCTGCTCCACTGCACGTGTCTCGAACTCGTAACGGGTATGCTCATCCCAGATGGCTTCAAGGTCGAAGAACGGTCCGCCTAACGAAGATTTCAAGAAAGTCAACGATCGGGAGTGAGACACAGCAGCTGAAGATGAGTCAAAGGCAGTATGTGATGGCAACACAAAGAATGGACCGGCCATTGGATAAGTGTACATCTTTGTTGGTGCTTGCGATGGAGCGGTTGACGTTTGGCCTGCCACATGGGCAAGATGTGGTTTCGAACGTAGGATCGGGTGGCTTTCTCCGTAAGATACCACGGCAGAGATCTCGACTGCTTCGTCAATACAGCTTGAGACCTTTGCACCGTTCTTCGCATTGAGACAAGCTATAGTAGAGCATAAGTCTTGGGCCATAACTTAGAGCATCTTTCTTCCAAAAACTTACAAATGACTCCAAATCCTTGCTTGCCGTTATTCGCAGGGTGATGTTTCAGTGCGGAGATGGTTTTGGAAAAGCCCAAGACGAAGTCACTCTCGTCCGAGATCATCAACTCTGCCACGATATAACCCTCTTCGGCCCATTTTAAACGCGGACACGGGTCAAGACAATCACTGCTTGTGATCTGGGACGCTGCGGGATCATCGACAAGCAATATGAGTCCTGGACCCCGGCCCAGCTTTGTTATAGGTGGCTGGATAATGATGCTAGGCGTTTGTTGTTTACTTGACATTGAAGACATGTTTCCGCTATTGACTCCCACGTCCGCCATTGTGTTGCTGGTCGAGTGTAATGTGATGTCCGGAGCACGGTGGTCGAGCATGTCAGTTCCAAGGAAGCTTGTGCTGATTGACTGATACGGATGCCGAAAAATTTGCGTCGTGAGAACGGATTCCCTGCATGTAGCTCTCTTTTTGTACTCAATATGCAAACGCGTTCATTGGACTCACCTGTATGCCCCGACACTCGTGCCGTTGATCGATCACATGGAGTTTCGGAAGGTCCAAGGCAGATATGGACCTATCTCATCCGCCTCTCCCGTGATAGGTGCGCGGCCCGCGCACTGGCGACAAGTCGCGGTGAGGCTTCCGTTCTGCTGGACACATTCGGTCGAACGACCCCGCAAACGCCAAACCCTGGTTCAGAATCTCGGCTCGACTTGACAAACCTCCTTTGGCGCAACTAGACTTTGAGATAAGGAATGTCCAATGATATGAGGCATTTTTCTCCTTGTGGGAAACCTACGGATCGTCCTCGAAGGCCTATCGCTCCCTATCGTTACTTGTTCGTAAAGTGATAGTGTACAACCCCGGGTGCTGAACGTCGTTAGTGTTGATCAGAACTCTTCGGAGCGAGTCATATCGGAAGATGCATTGACAGCGGGAAGTGGCGGGGCTGGATTCTGAGGAGACCCTTGAGACTTGGTCGAGGGCTGTGTTCATTCGTAAAAGCGTGCTCGATCCTTCGTCTCTTCCGTACGTCAAAGACACCCTCTTCACTCCGATAACGTATCTGTGGTAACATATCTCAACGACAAAATGACGGACAAACTGGAAGATGTACGGCCCATGTTCGAATTGAGAGGGCGTAACTACATCATTACTGGCGGAGCGCAAGGCATTGGTTTTGCAGCAACACGAGCCATTTGCGAAATGGGCGGCAATGTTGCTGTTTTGGACATTCAATCGAAACCTGTGGACGACTTCGCAACTTTGAGCTCCAAGTACGGCGTCAAGACTGTCTATATCCAGACAGATGTAACCAAGCAGGACAGCCTCAACAAATCATTCGCCGGAGCTCTCGAGGCCCTTGGAACGATTGACGGTTGCGTGCCAGCGGCTGGTATCGCTATAGACAAGCCTTTTGTGGATCAAACTTGGGAGGAGTTCACGAGGATCCAGGAAATCAACGTGAGACTTATCCACAACTCGGAAATCTGAGATATGGACATCAAACTAGTGCTGACCTCGTACGTTTCACAGGTTCGAGGCACGTTCTTCATCGTGCAGCTTGTGGCCAAACAGATCATCAAGCAGGGTAGCAAGGGTAGTATCGTTATGATCGCCTCGCAATCTTCCCACATTGGCTTGCCGGGCTACCGCATGGCAGCCTACAACGCCTCGAAGGGTGGTGTGTTGATGCTGTCCAAAGCATTGGCTGTGGAACTAGCCAAACACAACATCCGTGTAAACACCATCTCACCAGGTTTTGTGGATTCAGAAATGACGAGAAATGTGCGGGCATCTAAGAGTAAGCGCGAAGGCGATCAGATGTGGCTGGCTCCGCCACTTCGCCAACTCAGCACACAGAATGATCTGACTGCTGCTATCATCTACCTCCTCAGCGACGGATCTCGGCACACGACTGCTGCTGATATCCAAATCACTGGAGGCCTGCATGCAGGAACGATCGACGGAGTGATTAGCCACGATGACTAGATACTTGTTGATCAACAAACAGTGACCTGAAGCCGCAACAATTGGACTCGAAAGTGTTACTTCATGTTAAACCGACTCTGTTATAGCATTCTATATCCTGTATGATTCACAAGTTCGCTCCAATGATGAGGTATGTTCAAGCCAAGGAGCCCCAAAGCCAGAACGACGTGACCTAGTTGTGGCCAAACACCAGTCGCGAGGTATATGGAGGTCATCAGTCTCGCACGTGAGCTGGCTCGATGTAAGTTGACACTAGTCGTCAGTATGCAACGTTCAACACCAAGGCTAGGCTCAGAAATAGGATGAGAGATTGATGACGATGATTGCTGGGTCTGGAGCAGCAAAAATATAACTTGAACATAACATCATTGACTATGTAGACTCATTTTACTAGCGCATGCTTGTCAACCCATTCGTCGTGAACTCCTGCATAATCCTTTGGTGTGTATGGAGAAGTCAGTTCTGCAAAGAAAGAACCCTTGCGGTGGTTCTGAAGACCCAGGTCTTTCAGCAGCATATCGACATACGGAATGCCCTCAAACACGAAGTCAGGAAGACTGGCGCCATATCCACATGGATATCGCCATCTGCCCCACTGTGTGTGCAGCATGACTTCTTGTATGACTTCTTCTCTTGTCCTGGCCACACGATCCAGCTTGTTGTCGAAGTGAGCAGAGATCCACATGCCCTGAGCAGCTGCACATATCGCTGTACTGACAGAGGAAATCATGCCTGCGTAAGCCAGGTTTCGCTTCTCGAGATAAGCAGAAGGTACAATGAAGCGATAGTTGCGCAGAGGGTTGGCTGGTGGTGGTTGGAATCTGAGCTCTGGCTGCTGAGCCAGGATGGGAAACATGTCGAGCACCTTCTTGTCAAATTGAGCGTTGACCAACGCTTGCTCCTCCTCAGAAAGTCTCAGACTCAGACCGTCGGGCTTCAGGCCTCTGAACTTGATTGTCGACTCCTTCTTCCACCCAGTCGAGCAGATCAAAGTGTCGGCTTCGAGTGTTGTTCCAGAGGTGAGCACGACCTTTCCAGATTCCAGTCGGTCAATATTTTCAACATGAACCCGGACTTTTCCTTGTTTCACCATGTCGAAGAAACTAGTATCATAGTTTTGAATGCTCAGGCCACTTCCGATCCAAAACACGGGGTGCCAGGGCTGGAGTTTTATTAATTCCGGATGCGACTCGTATTGGTTCGCTGTCAAAACATCGCTTCCCAAGACTTTCCAAAATGCTTTTACAAGGAAACGACCAAGGATTGTGCTGTGTAGGAAGCGACGAGGGCCGGAATAACCATCTTCTCCACCCCAGGGACAAGGGCTGAACCATGTCATAAATCTGACGTTGAGAATGGTGTCGATACGCTTCTTCAGAGGCGTGACGTATCGAGGCGCGATCCAAACTGGACCGTGGCCGTTGGGGCGAATGACTAGGTCCACTGTTGCGCCGCTTTCTACCATAGCATAAGCAACATCGAAGGCAGATTTGGCACCGCCAACGACAACAGCATGCTTTACATCTTTCAGCTTAGGTGCCATAGTACAGAAGTCTTTGGCATGGAAGAGAGGCTTGTCGAAATTTTCCGCACCAGCGTAGACAGGCATGTTGGGAGTCGACGTCAGTCCAGTTGCTAGAATCAACTTGCTTGTCTCAACCACTTTTTGGCCATTTGGTGTTTCTGCCGTAAGCCTCCAACCATCTGTTGGAGTCGGCTCAACAGCGCTGACAGTGGTTTGGAACTGAAGACGTTCTAGTATCCCGAAATGCCGAGCAAAATCTGTCAAGTAGCGGTTCAATACCGCTCCAGGTATATGGCCACCTGGACTCACGCCATAGACTTTGGAATGCATTGGGAAGTCGGGGTATTCATAACTTCCAAGCATATTGTTGGATTTGAGTCCGGGATAAAGTCTGGCTTTGGACCACGTGCCACCCACAGTTTCGTTACTCTCTAGTATAGCAATTCTGTCCTGTGGGTGGTTTTGTATGTATGCTCGAGCAGCAGCGAGACCAAACCAGCCTGTATATCAAAAGTGTATCAGCTTCAGACTTTTCCTTGGTGATTCCTCCACCTGGCCCGGTCGCACATGAACCTACCAGAGCCCACTACGACGAGGTCGTACGTTTCCGTCATGTTGATTTGTGACATTCTGTAGCACAATAAGAATTTGTGTAAGAATTGTTTCTCTCAGATTGGAAATGAATGACCGATATATGCTAGAAGTAACACCAGATCCTGAGTCGCGATTATGCGGGGATATAAGAGTTCTACGGCGTTGAATAGGGTCTATCTACCAGGTCCTGATAAGGACTGCTGGTCGCTCTAATCTTGGAAACTTTGGTTGCCGATAAGCCCTCAGCTATCACTGCAGCTCGTCCTGAAGTTTACCAACATGGAGGATCGTTGTTCCCCGCACTGTCGGCTAAGGGTTGATCTGAGGCGGCCCGCTACCAGGGCCAGTCCCGACATTATCGTGCTTAGCATACGGATAATCACAGATGGACAAAACAAAGACAACGAGTATAGAGGGTCGCATAGTTGTAACTATCTAGATGATAACGGCGTTATTGTTGTGCGCATCGCGAGCTAGGTACAACTCCCACCTTACATGTCCATGACGGGAATCGTCGGGCCGCCGTCGAGTCGCCAGTTGTCGGCCTTCCGACAAGAGCAGTTGTTAGAGGAACAATGCTGTTGTTCAGTCGAAGTCTTTATGCGTTAGGTCATATCGATACGATTTTGTTCAAGCGACGCAATCTACTTCGCTTATATTATGGTTGTCTCGTCAACATAGATACTGCTTGACATCAATTCATCTTTCGACGTTACTTCTCATTGTTGGCACTTCTGGGCACTTGTTTTTCTCCAGGTCTGTAACGCAAGTCTCGAATTTCATCATGGACTCTCCTCAGTCAGGATGGAGGCGTCTCAATGTCGGTGTTGTGGGAGGCGGGATTGGTGGTATGTCCGTGGCTATCGCAATGCGCCGCGCTGGGCATGATGTGACCATCTACGAGCGAAACGACTTTGCAGGAGAAGTCGGTGCGTCCGTATCCTGTGCTGCCAATGGCACTCGCTGGTTGCACGAATGGGAAGTCGATGTGGCCAAGGGTGATCCTGTGGTATTGCAAAAGCTTATCAACCGCGACTGGAAGACTGGAGAGCCTGTCAGTGTCTACGACCTGAATGACTATGAGAAAAGATGGGGTTATGTCTACAACATGTTTCATCGCCAATACATGCATGCCATGTTGAAAGATACGGCTCTGCAAGAAGAGAAGGCCGGGACTCCAGCCAAGTTAGTGGTCAATCATCCTGTAAGTGTTCATAGAATTGTTTCGGTCATTGCAATGCTAAATGATGTTGATTGTGTCCAGTGCAAAGACATTGATATGGAGACTGGCACAATCACTTTCACCAACGGCAATTCTGCGCAACACGATGTAATAATCGGAGCCGACGGCATTGGATCTGTGGTCAGGAAGATTATCGGCTTGAACCCAGTGAAACGACCTTCTGACTCGAGCTGCTTGCACTGTAATGTCGACACTGAAGAAGCCGTACGCCATGGTCTCGTGGACTATTCGCAGAACAGCGCTCTGGAATATTGGGGTGGTCAAGAAGGAAAATTTGACAAGATCGTTCTCTCACCATGTAATGGTGGTAGGCTACTCTCCTATTATTGTTTCTTTCCACGAGCCCTCGGCGACTATGTGAATCAAACATGGGGTGCCGAGGACCGACCCGTCGAGGAACTTCTCAATCCATACCCGAATCTTGATCCTCAAGTCAAAGCGCATCTTGCTATCGGCAAGGACATCCAACCCTGGCGTTTGTGGGTGCAGTGAGTGACACCTCAGACAATGCACTGCCGAAACATGTTGACCGAAGTATCAGTGAACCTTACGAATACATCACGCGCGGTCAAGTCTGTCTACTCGGTGATGCTGCTCATCCAGTCTGACAATCCTATGTGGTGTACAGTCTTACAATATAGCTAACGATCAGTAGATGATGCCTCACCAGAGCCAGGGAGCCTGTATGGCCATAGAGGATGCAGCAGCCCTCGGCATACTATTCAGTCCTTCGTACTTTGATGGTAACATCGCTCAGACTTTGCATGTATATCAAGAAGTTCGTTTGCCACGGGCGACCAGGGTTCAAGCAGCTGCTGCGAAAGCTGCACTCAACATCAACGAACGAATCGGTAAGGCTGGCCTTATTCTTCAAGAATCACTGACTGATATCGCTCCAGGCTTCTCTAGTAATACGAATATCTTGAACTACAAGGTTGACGACGAGGGCAAGAAGCTAACAATCGAGGAGATGAACGCGTAAGTCTGAGTTCTGCGTTCTCGACCATACTTTTCGAGTGTTGATCAGAATTGCAGTTACGACATGTACAAAGACATTGAGGAAATGCTTGCAAAGACGCGTCATATGCTTTATGCTGAAGGGGATAAGTGGAAACGAGGCCTACCTGTCGATCTATTTCAAATCAGTTAGAGCAAGACAGAGGATGCGGACGATTGTGAGAACATAACGAAGGGTCTGCTTGCCCCGAAGCGATCTCAGCAGTAAAAAAGGACTGATAAACTCTGTACTCATGAAATACACTCGGGACTGTCAGCAACAGTGTTTGCGACGACCTTTTGATGTCAGATCTTCCTTTGCGGGCAGGGTGACTGTGCTGTCAACTATTCTTCGGCTTACAAGGTGTGAGGATTGATGCTGGATCGGACTCGCTGATGCTCTAGTTCGCAGCCTGGACACAAGTTTTGCGCCTTTGGTTCTCGATAGATGAACGGTCGGAGATACGAGAAAGTGTCAGACGAGCACTAGATATTTGTGGGTCTCAGTCCACCACTGGGCAAAGCTGGGGACAAAACACAATTGCCGAGACGGATTCCCGTGTCACTGGATCATGCAGTCTCTTACCCAATCGTCTCTTTTTCGCTTCGCAGCAAGAGATTATTTGAACATGAGTTCCTCCTCTCATTCGATGATCGCGCGACCCAGCTTGTAAATTCGGCGTCAAGTAAGCAGTGTACGATAACGCTCTGCCGGAGGATGTGCATGATTACATCATTGGAAGTTCATGACTACATAACTCTTGCTTCTGTTCTGCCCCTCAACATCTTGCATCATCTCTCCGTTGTTACTATTCAGTACTTCCGCGCCCACTCTGATACAATTCAAAATGCGTCTTAAAAGAGATGCTCAAGACCGTGAGGTCGTTCCTATCATAATCAACAACGAGGAGCAGCCATTCGATACCGATCGTGTACTCCCAGTCAAGAACTCTGTCTCCGGAGAAAATGTCCATCACTATGCCAGCGCGGATACCAAAACATGTGGTCGTGCATGCGACGCAGCTTGGAACGCCTTTCAGACCTGGAGAAATGCGACAATAGCAGAACGTCGGGGACTTTTGTTCAAAGTCGCGAACCTCTACAAAGAACGTGTGAATGAGCTTGTAGAAGCTCAGATGAAGGAAACTGCATGTACTGAAGGATGGGCGAAATACAACGTGCTTGCTGCGACCAACTATATCAACGAATCTGCAGCATGTGTCAGCAGTGTCAAGGGAACTATTCCTCCTACTGACAAGCCCGACACCATGACTTTCGTCTACAAGGAACCCATCGGTCCGGTCCTTGTCATCCCGCCCTGGAATGCAGCAGTCATTCTATCAACCAGGGCCATTAGCTCTGCAATCGTCACTGGCTGCACGGTAGTGCTCAAATGCTCCGAGATGTCACCTCTGACTCATACAATCCTCGTCGACATTTTCCGTCAGGCTGGTTGCCCTCCTGGTGTCCTCAACAGCATTCAGACTTCCCGCCAGGATGCGGCAGCCGTGACTGAGAGTCTCATTGCAAACGAACACATCCGCAAGGTTGAGTTCATAGGAAGCGCAGCGGTCGGCCGCATTATCGCAGCAACAGCCGCCAAACACCTCAAGCCGACAATCTTGGAGTTGGGTGGAAAGTGTCCTGCGATTGTGTTAGACGACGCTGATCTAGCAAAGGCTGCTCGCCTCTGTGCTCAGGGTGCCATCAAAAACCATGGTCAGATCTGCTTTGGCACGGAACGCATTATCGTGCTACGCAGTGTCGCGGACGATTTCATCAAGCTCCTGGTCGAAGAGGTCAAGAAAACGCCAGCTGAGTCTGCAATCTCAGAGTCTATTGCACAAAACGCTGTCAGCATTCTGAAAGACGCAAAAGATAAAGGGGCAAAGTTCCTCTGCGGCGACGGTTCGCTCCAGGATAACTGCTCCATATCAAACACACTGGTACTTGTCGACCCCAAGACGTCTCCAGACCATCTTCGAATTGTTGACGAGGAGACCTTTGGACCGAGCGCAAGTGTCTACATCGTTGATGACGACGCGGAAGCTATCAGGATAGCGAACCGCAGTGCGTATGGATTGAATGCTGCGATACACACGCGAAACCTCGAACGAGCAATCAAGATGGGCAGACAACTTGAATATGGTCAGGTGCATACCAACTCATCCACTGTCTACATCAGTCGTAAGTACTATACTCGTACGCTTGACGGACCTATCACTGACACATACACAGCAACTGGGCCTCAAGGAGGTGTGAAAGGAAGCGGTTGGGGTACCCAGAATGCATCGTGGGGTCTTGATCTGTATTACCATACCAAACAGATCAGCTGGCACGGCGAGGATAGTGGTAACTGAGAAGAATCTGCGCGTGGCGGCTGTGAAGTCTCCATTGCTATCTACGCGAGGGATGTGCGGAATCAGTGTTCACACGATGGGATGACCAAACAGATTGAGCAAATCCATAGCTGCAATTACGAAGGACTCTTATGACCAGGTCAAAACAGCTTTCACAGTCTTGCCTGATTCGACGTCGTCAAGTGCACGCTGAAAGTCATTCACTTCGTAAGAGGATGTCACCTTGTGCAGAGGTAGTCTTCCGAGCGAGTACTCATGCAGAAGCATTGGAGCCATCTAGGAAGCAATCAGCGTGGATCTGACAGTCTGACTCCTAGAAATTACCTTCTGGGGATCTGAATCGCCCTGATGACTGCCGACATATTGCGTGCCCTTCACAAAATGCTTATGCACGTCTATGCTGATGCGAATGCCAGGTGCATTAGAACCTACAGAGCAAGCTTTTCCCCTGGTTCCCAAAGACTCAATCATCGTTTCAATGATCCTTGCAACCCCTGAGCAATCAAGCGCTCGCTCGACGCCATTCGTGCCGCATATTTTGCGAATCTGTTCCGCAACGTCACCTTCTGAACTGTTGATAGTTGCAGTTGCTCCAAGCTCTTTCGCAAGTTCAAGACGTGATGGCTTGATGTCAATTGCAATGATCTCTTTTGCTTGTCGAAGTTTGCATGCCATGATCGCGTACAGTCCGAGAGAGCCCACACCAAAGACAGCTACGGTAGACTCTGGTTGCACATCGAGTGTATTGAATATCGCGCCAATTCCAGTCTCCATGCTGCAGCCCAGTGTCGCAAAAAGGTCCGAAGGAGTGTCTGAAGGAACCTTGACCAGACTGGCACCATTGACTACGGCAAGACTCGAAAACGAGCTTTGACCAAAGAAGTTGCTAAATAGGGCTTTTCCATCTGGTAGAGTCAAGGGACTGGTGCCGTCTTCTCGTTTGCCACTGAAGTTGAGTGCGAGTATCTTTTCGCAGTATGCTCGGTTCCCAGAACAGCATTGTTTGCAGACACGGCAGATAGAGTAACTGAGTAAGACTTTGTCCCCGGGCTGAATCCCTTTCACATTCTCGCCTACTTCGAGCACAGTGCCTGCACCTGCGCGAATCAGATACGTCTTAACGTTTAACACTCCTGAACAAACCTTCATGCCCTAATACTGCAGGAACCTGGACTGGACGATGACCAGCTGCACAGTGTAAATCTGTGCGACAGATACCTGAGGCTTCAATTTTGACGAGAGCTTCATCAGGCCGTATATCGTCAACGATAACATCTTCAAAGGTGAAGGGTCCTCCCAGCTCTCTCACGATAAGCGCACGAGCATTCTGCGGCATGCTATAGACAGACTTGTAGAAGAAGACGAGAGAAACAGAGAGCTTGCAAGGTCGTCTGGGCAAGCATTCAGCTCAGTACCGAGCCTGGCATCCGTCGTGCAGTTTTTGATCTCCAGATCGCTGTCCATCATGACGAGATTCGAGTCCCGCCATCTCCACATTCGTGGGGCCCATTGTCATGACCCCGCTTTTCTCCTATCCATCTAGAGCTTTGCAACTGCCGTTTCCGAACAACCGATTATGAACAGGCTAAAGCACGGTAGTTGGCCAGCGACGGCGTTCAGAGCAGATTTACGATGTCATGTGAACCTTCAATTCTTGCGTCACAGACACTGAATCGAACGTATCCTTCTTAAGTGGAAGTATGTTCATAATTTCGAAGCGTTTATGACTGCTTCCTCCAGCAATCTCCATCCCGACTTTGCTGAATCGATCAGCTTCGCTAACATCTTCGGCTTGACAACTGAATCTTCAATATTATGGCAAAGCAAGACTCCCAGTTTTCCGTTGCAATCGTTGGCGGAGGTGTTGCTGGCATGACACTGACAATTGCTCTTGCGAAGAGGGGCATCAACGTACAAATCTATGAGCAGGCACCGCAATTCACTGAGATTGGTGCTGGCATCGCATTTTCTCCAAATGCAAAGCAAGCGATGAAGAAGTGCGACCCGGCTGTCCATGAAGCATACCTACGTGTCGCCACATCAAGCGGTTCCCCCGAGAAAATCAATACATGGTATGACTTCGTTGATGGTTATACCGACAAGGACACAGACCAGTGGCTTTTTGATGTCACACGAGACGCTCCGGCCGATGGTTGTCACCGGGCGCACTTCTTGGAGGAGATGATCAAACTGGTTCCTGAGACTATTGCACACTTCAACAAGCACCTCGAAAACATTACCGATAATGGCGGCTCTAGCCCTCTGGCATTGAAGTTTTCAGACGGAACGACTGCGGAAGCTGACTTAGGCAAGTCACGTCTCATTCGACAGCTATGAAGTGCCGTAATCTAATGAATGATAGTCATTGGTAGCGATGGCATCAAATCGAGCGTTCGAGGAATGTTGTTCGGAAAGGACGCTCCTGAGGCCAAGCCCACATACACACATCGATATGCATACAGAGGCTTGCTCAAGATGGAAAATGCCATCAAAGCCCTAGGAAATGACTTGGCAACTAACAGGACAATGCACATGGGGCAGGATGGACACGTCTTGACTTTTCCTGTCGCACACGGGAAGATCTTGAATGTAGTCGCTTTCAGATACGACCCGGATGATTGGACAGACACAAGACTGGTGGTCCCAACAACTCGAGAAGACGCCAGACGAGACTACAAGGACTGGGGTATTAAGGTTCGGGCACTTGTCGACCTTTTGGAAGACAAGCTTGACAAATGGGCCATTTTCGATTTGGGTGATCATCCGGTACCAACCTATGCCAAAGGACGAGTGGCTATTATTGGAGATGCTGCCCATGCAACAGGACCTCACCACGGAGCTGGAGCGGGTATTTGCATCGAAGATAGTGCAATCTTGGCTGAGCTACTTGCTGTCGCGTGGTCTAGACTTGAGGAACAATCTACCCGAGTTTCAAAAACAGAAGTCTTGGTGAATGTCTTGAAGGTATATAACGAAGAAAGACGGGAGCGCACACAGTGGTTGGTGCAAAGCAGTCGTGCAAGCGTCGAATTGTACGAGTGGAGGGATCGCTTGTGCAAACGGGATCCGGCGAAGATCAAGGAGCAGATCCTATGGCGCAATCATAAGATCTGGAGAATAGACATTGACGATATGGTTGCAGAGGCAAACAGGAAACTTGAAGAGCTTATCATATAAACTCATTAAATCATAATTCATCAAGGTACAGGTCGTGAAGCCCCCAAAATCTCTGCTTTGTTGTTGATGTTCCTGTCCTGAGTGTAAGCTCTACTTGCAAACCACAGTAGTCTTGTCGTCTGGCCTCTGAAGTTCATCATCGATGCGAGGCACATAGCTAACTTGTTGCATGTCGCCATGGATGACTGGCGGGACAACTCCGAGCTTCTGTGCTTCATCGATCGTGAAGGTCTCGAACTTGTCGACCTCGTCGATGACTCCCAAACCTTGAGGAGGGAGAACGAGATTCAAACAATAATAGATGGAGAAGCTGACTACAAAGCCTAGTGGGAAGGCAAGGTAATAGAGTCTTGTGCATGCGGTGGGTACATCGACTCCTGGATTGACTGCATGGACAAGCCCGGGAAGGAGAAAGCTCCAACCGCAAATCCAGGCCACGAAGCTTCGCCAGTTGACACCTTGCCAAAAATAGTAGACGCCATCTTTGCTACCATGATAGAGGTCAGAGAGCTTCAGCTTCCTTCCTCTTACTACCCAGTAGTCACAGATCATGATGCCAGTCATGGGTCCGAGGAACACACTGTAGGCAGAGAGGACGCTGATAAAAGTCGACGCAGATGCAAGCAGTTGCCACGGACATAGAGCGATGCTGATGATGAGGCCAATGTATGCTCCACGTCTGATATTGATGTAGTTAGGGAAGAGTCCAGCGATGTCCATACCAGCCGAGAAGGCGTTGTCGATGGTGTTGATTGCAAGCTGCGACGTGACCAACCCGCAGCCAGCGAAGAAGGCAGCTGCGCGCGATTTTGCGTTATAGTCAGTGTCCAACCATTTCTGGACAATGTCCGGTGGGTTCCTGAGAAATGGTCAGAACACAATTTCTCAAGCACATTTTGCTTTGCGACTTACCAGAGCGCTTCTCCATATATCTTTTGCGTAGCTGAGGATGTAAGGCAGCCGAAAAGTGGCATGATAATGCCGAGACCGATGATGGAAATCCATTGACCAAATACTTGGTCTCCAGGACGTCGTGCGAAGCGAGAATAGTCCATCTGATTGACAAGTCCAGCGGCGATATTGCCGATGACAGTGGTAACGCCCAGGGTGATGTTCCAGCCTAGTTCCTGACTGGTTTTCGTCGATGCTGACTGATTGAGCAAGGGACCCGCCCCATGCGCTGCAGACAATGCCCAGATCGTCATGCATAACAAGGTGATGCCCGAAACGATAGTCATCCACAAGACAATATGTTTCATGCCCTCGGGTCTGATGTATATGATGGGAGCCATGATGACGTTGAACAGCACCCAACCGATGAACTGTTTGGTATCCAGATTCGCACTAGCAGGGAAGTGATTCTTCATGTGCTGGAAACCAGGGAAGATGGCAGCAAGGACGTTTTGGACGCAGAGGCCACCAGTCCAAGATTGAACAGCGAACCAGACCAGACTCAGAACGATGCGCTGTATCAGGGCTACATATTGTCCTTTGACGCCCCATACATATCGGGACACTACACAAAAGCCAATATGCCAGGTAGCACCGACGTAGCCATTTGCAATTGCTACCATCGCAATGATGATCTTGCCAACGATGATGGCAATAATGGCCTGCCAGACGGAGATGCCAGTGGATACGAGAGATCCACCGAGCTGCCAATTGGAGAGAGCAATTTGGTTGATTGCCCAGAACGATATGAAGCTGACGATCTTGGTCAGTCCCATGAGAACTCGATGGATAGACCTTGCCGAAGAGGAACTTACGCCCAACGAGTCCAAGTTCTTCTGTGCGGAGGTAGGGGTCGGATGTCATCGTTGATCCACACATTGGAAATGTGGTCCTCGTGCTCGGGTACCTTCAAATGCCTTGAGAAAGACTTCAGTGCCATTGGATTTACTGTTTGATCTGCTTAGTGAAGTGTTACTCGCGCCTGCTAAGGATACAGTAAGACGTATATGACTTTCCAAGGGAGAGCAAGATGGCGATAAGATATTCCGGCGGGGCAGTGCATGGCTGTTCGCATGGAGGGAAAGAGGACGATGTGATAGGTGGAGTAGTCAGCTTATCGCTTTGTGCACTTAAGCTTTGTCGTCGTGTAACATCGAGATGAAGCTCTTTCGTGTAGAGAAGTATGATAAAAGTCTCAATTAAACATTATGTTGCAAGCGCTGCTACTCCACGTGGTCCATCTGCGGGGTCTGTCTTGGACTTCGCCGTCGGCCAACCTGTTTGCGGCAATTTCGGCGACAATCTCCCACTCTGTTCGCCTATCTATCTCTGATAACCCCGCTCATGGCAGCGGCTGCAGCCAGATCGGGTCATCCGCTCGACCTGGCTTCGGCCAAGGTTCATGGACGTGATCATTTTCTTATCAGCGACTCCAACAGGCTAACCCGCCGCCGGACGGGAAATCGGGGCTGAGTCTGCATTGATTGTATGGAAGCAACAAGACTGTCACATAAAGACATCTTAAGGTCGCAAATACCATCCATATTTTCAACTTTGGACCATTTGAAGCTCGACTTTAGATCATCCAGACAGAAGATGAGTTCCCGATCAGAAGTCAAATGCATTCGCATTGGCGTCGATGTGGGAGGCACCAACACCGATGCCGTCGCCATCGACACATCGCAGCAACAGTCCGAGAGTCGGGGTCTCCTTGCGCACTTCAAGACACCAACAACGCCCGATGTTACCAGAGGCATTGAGACCGCAATACGTGCGATACTTGGCATCTCAAAATTGTCAACATCGGACATCGTGAGCGTGACCGTCGGTACCACCCATTTTATCAATGCAGCAATCGAGCATGATGCGCGTCGTTTGAACAAGGTGGCCGTCATTCGCCTGTCGAAAAGCTTCCTTCGCGAAGTCCCTCCTTTCTCGGACTTCCCACCCGGGCTAGCTGTTATCATCAATGGATATGTGGGCTATGTCGACGGCGGTCTTCACATCGACGGCTCTCAAGAATCACCCATTGTGGAATCTCAGGTTGTTGAGCGATGTGCTGAGATTAAAGCTCTGGGTTTATCATCAGTAGTAATTGCAGGTGTCTTTTCGCCAATTGATGAGATCTTCCAGCAAGAGGAACAAGTCAGGAAGATCGTGCTCAGGGAGCTGCCAGGTGCTGAGGTTGTATGCTCACACGAGGTCGCAAACATTGGCTTCCTTGAGCGAGAGAACGCCAGTATCTTGAATGCAGCAATCCTTGACTATGCCAAACGAACAGTCAGTGGCTTCCGTCGTGCAATGAAGTCATTGCAATTGAATTGCCGACTATTTCTCACCCAGAACGATGGCACACTGCTTGATTCAGCATCCGCCGCCAAATTTCCTATCCGGACATTCGCTTCAGGCATGACGAACTCAATGCGTGGTGCCGCTTACCTGGCTGCTCATGATGCTCGAAAGTCCTCGGCCATTGTCATAGACATTGGTGGTACGACAAGTGACGTGGGAGTTTTGCTGCCTTCTGGTCTACCTCGACAAGCTGCTGCATATGTCACCGTTGCTGGAGTACGAATGAACTACGCCATGCCACACTTACACAGCATCGGTCTTGGAGGCGGTACTATGGTGCGTAAACATGCCGAAAACAAGATCGTCGTTGGGCCGGATTCGCTGGGACATTACCTTACAAGAGATGCACTTGTTTTTGGAGGCGATATCTTGACAGCATCTGACGTTGCCGTTGCTGCAGGCAAGGCTAAGATAGGTGATGGCACCCTTGTCAAGCACTTGGATGCCAAGGAAGTCGCAGACGCACAATCCAGTATCAAAGCACTACTCGAGCGGGCCATTGACGTGATCAAAACCTCTCCTGATCCAATGCCTGTTTTGTTGGTAGGAGGTGGTGCAGTCATTGCTCCTACTACCCTATCAGGTGCTTCCGAACTCACGCTGCCCCCCTTTCATGACGTCGCAAATGCTGTTGGTGCAGCAATATCCAAGGTCGGAGGCGTCGTCGACACGATCCAAGATGTGTCAGGTCAGACCTTCGAGCAAGCCGAACAGAAAGCCAAGCAGATCGCGATTCAACGTGCAATTGATGCCGGTGCTCTCAAGGATAGCATCATGATTGCGGAGGTTGAGAGCCTACCAGTCTCATATGTCGCCAACCAACTGAGAACAATTGTTAAGGCTGTGGGCGAGCTCGATATCAACACGCAGTCGCAGACCGATTCGAAGGACGAGGGAGATGACCTAGATTTCGAGCATGCAGAGGAAGGCGTCAAACAACTTGCGCCCAAGACTGTCGAAGCACAGCAAGTCGATCCCGGGACCTACGTTCCCACGATCGTTGAGAACGAAGTGACTGGACACCCAGAATGGCTCCTGTCAGAGACGGACATTGATTATATATCAAAAGGCGAGTCCTACACACCCTTGCCTGCTCACAAGCTAATTTTAATTCAGGTTGCTACGTCTTGGGCTGCGCAGGAGGTGGGTCCACGGGAGCTTCACGACTACAACTCCGCGAGATGCTCCGCCAGGGCCACAGGATGCGTGTGGTAGATGTCTCCGCTCTTGAGAATGACGCATTGATCTACTGGGGAGGTCACATGGGCTCTCCAGCAGTTTCGGTCGAGCGTCTCCAATCTTTGGAAACAGTTGGTGCTTTCAATGAGCTCATGGATTATCTACACCACGATAAACTGGACGCTGTCATGGGTCTCGAAATAGGTGGTGCAAACGGCATGGAACCTCTGCTCGTAGGGTCTTCCCGCTTCTTCAATTGCCCTGTAATCGACGCCGATTTTATGGGTCGTGCCTACCCTACTTACTGGCAGACCACTTTGGCTGTACACTATCCAGGTGAACTCGTTCCTTGTGTTATTGACTCTGGCGACGGAAAGACGATCCTGATGACAAAGGCACCGAATGACGAGATCGTTGATCGAGCTTTGCGCGCCTCCTGTGCGGAAATGGGCTCGCGCGTGGGTATGGCAGCAAAACCAACAACAACCGAAAAAGTACGATCCTCTGGTGTCTTGAATACCATGTCGCTAGCCTGGCGAATTGGCAGGTGTATCTCTCTGGCGGAGGCTACCAACACAATGTCGACCGTTGCAGAGGCGATAGTGAATGAGGCTGGCGGAATGAAGAGTGCTCGCATCCTCTTCCGCGGCAAGCTCACTCAAGTCGAACGTCGAGTATACAAAGGCCATTCGCACGGCTCGATCACAATCAGCGGGACAGAAGAAGACGAAGAAAGCGCCGCTAACGCGAATCGCATGCCCGCCTTGAGAGTCGGTGGTACTCTAAAGATCCCCTTCAAGAACGAGAACATCTATGCGGAATACACGTCAGAGTCTGGAGAGAAAGAGTATCTTGCGCTTGTCCCTGATCTCATTGCCGTGCTAGACTCTGGTTCTGGATGTGCTTTGGGTGTGCCAGAATTTAAGTATGGCTACTACGTCACTGTGATTGGCATCACCTGCTCGCCTCTTTGGACCGACACACCTGAAGGTATCAAGATTGGCGGACCAGGTGCGTTTGGTTACGATCTCGAATACAAAGCTTTGGGAGAATACGTTAAACCAAGGAGCGTCATTGAGGAGTATAGATCACGATAAGAGAAGGTATCGGGGGCTCAGGACATTTGGTTGTCCTAGAAAGGCCATAGATTTTTTATGCCTAAATCTTTGCCGCTGAGCATTGATGTCTTCGGCAGTCAAAGTCATTCAGATGAACTCTTGCTGTTTCTCCTAACATGCAATTGCAACCATGGATCTCTGTAACGTTTGACCTGGCAATCCAAGTGGGACTCGCTTGACGTTCTGGAGATTTTGCCATCAGACTAGTCGAAAAACGGTGATAGATGCAATCAATAATAATTGTCGAGTGGTGAAACTACATACAACACCAATCCTTATCTCCATCGCCACAGTTGCCATTCCCTGGCGCGAAACAGCCTCCACTGCAGCAAATGTCGGGGCGGTTGGAATCGCAAAAGCCTCCACTCGGTGTGCATGTCTCGAACACAGATAGAGCAGTAGTCGTCGAGGTGGTGGTGATGACGGATGTTTCTAACGTCGTGCTTTGTGTCTGCACGGTATAAAGCTCTTGAACAATTGAAGTCGCAGTGGTATTGGGTCCAGAGAGCGTGAGTTGTTGTGTTAAAGTACTGGTCGTTGTTGATATCAATATTTTGCTCTGAATGCAGGAGCAGCCTGCCGATACGAGAGGAGCGGAAATTGTTGCAACGCGGGAAGCGAAGGGCATAGCTGCGACTGTCGGCAATACTTGGGCAGCATCACGGGGTTCGAAATTGAAGTTAGTGTCCACGTATGAAGTTGTTGTTGCGCTGACAGTCTCGACGTCAATCTCCGTTCTACAGCGCGTGTCAGTGGTTGCTAGACCGTGCCTTAGTATATTCATGTAGTACTTACGAGACATCAGTGATAGTCGCATCAGGGAGCTGTTCTGTGACTGTAGATGACAATGTCAAGGTTCTGTGACTTGCTTTAGTATTGTTTGGAAACTTCTCAAATCAGATTGGAAATTGCTTTCTTACGCTGTAACGTTGGTCACTCTGTAGGCAGTAGAAGTTGAATAAGCAGTCTCTGTAACAGCTGGAATCTCGAGATAAGAGCTGCAGAATGCATCTGCCTCGGACACATAAGCTTCATCGGTAAACAGATCCAGAGCAGGATTGTCCAAGGAGCAGCCATCCGTCGGAATTGCTAGAGGCACCGAGGAAGTTGTGATCGATATTGACGAGTTGCTGGCGGGCAGAGTAGCGCTCGAGCTTGTACTTAAGCTTGAGCTTATGATCATGCTTGAAGAATTGGTCACAGCCAAGATGATGCTTGAGGTTGAGATCGAGCTTGAGCCCGAGCTGAAAGTCGAGCTTGAAGTCGAGCCGGTAGGAACGATCGATGAATCAGTCAAAGATACGGAGACACTCGAGCTGGATGTGCTGCTTAGATTTGAGGTCGTCGAGATCGTGGAAGAATTGGAGATAGGATACAGGACACTCTTAGAGCCAGATTTGTTGCTCGATGTTGAGATGCGAATCGAGCTTTCGGGTCCAGAATCTGACACACTGCTGCTTATCATGACGGTGCTCGATGATGAGGGAGAGCTGGATCTTGTGGGGCGCAGTGCTTGGCTGTCGCTGCTTGTGATCACGCTCGTGCTTGATCGCACTGCTGAGCTGATGACTGAAGAGATTCCAGTCGATTTCAAAGAGCTGATCGGCCTTGATCCTGTTGAAGAGCTTGGTATCCCAACACTCGACGGAACTGCGGGTCTGAAGATCACCGTCCCGAAGATTACGCCAGGAGCATTCCTGGAGCTCGCCGCATCAAATTGAGCTAAAGGAAGGCATAAGGAACTGCTCTCAACAAAGGTAAGAGCCACACAGTTCTGTTCTGCAGCGCACTGCGAAAGGCAAGCATACAAGCTGACGGAAATTCCCGGCAAGCTTGCTGCCTGGCGTTTGCGAAGCGAACCATCAGCAGCAGAGCCATCAACAGTGGTGTCGTAGTCAAGCAAGAAGACAACACGATCTATAGTTGCCATCGTGGGACGAGCCGTACTCGAGGTTGTGGTCGTAGCGATGTCCGTGGCAGTCTGCGTGGCGGGTTCGGTCTGGATCGTGGTCAAGGTACTGGTGGCTGTGGACGTCACTTGAGTCGGTATCGAATCAGTGATATATTCCATGATATACACATAGATGATCTTGACGATGTAGTTGGGCGAGGAAACCACAGCAGTCGGCAGAACATCAATGCCTGTTGCAGTCACTTCCAGAACCGTCGATTGCACCGTGCAGGGGCAGTTTGTCAGAACAACGCCATCACTACTGATAGTAGTCACTCCGGTCTGGCAGGTAACAATTTCGCCACTGTAAGCGGTAATGGATGATGGATAGATAGTACTTTCAATGGTTACAGAGGCAGTATAATCATTGTTGGCTGCTACGCTTGGAGCTAGAACCAGATTGCTGACTGTTTCTTCGAGGGTCATGGTGGTAGGCTGCGCGAGTGTAGTGATTGCACCACTGATTGTGATGATCTGTCCGGGTTGGTATTCAGAGATTGTCTGATAGACGACGTTCGCAGCAGTATTCGATGTTGGCGTCGCGCATTGTGCATCACATAGAGTGACGGTCGTCGTCACTGGTGCAGGGCATAGATCGAGGGTTGACCAGGACGTGACTGTGACGGTCTTGACTGTCTCATTGTATGCCGACACTGTCGCTGCTGTCAGGAAGGAGGCTAGAGTCACACCCAAAGAAGAGCGCATTGTGTTGGAAGGTTCAATCTAGGAGTTGTGATGTCTGCATTCAGGAGGGGGTATACAGATATTTATGATCATCGCGGGCCTCGAGGGGCAATTCAGAAATGATCAGATCCTACCGTTGAGTGTTTGCACAAAGGATTCTTAGACTGCTGCTTTCTAACCTTTATGCTATAGTTGCAGTTGGTGTCTACGAATGGTGATTTAGTCCACTAACCTAAGATTATCAAGCCGACAATCTGTGTCTTGTACTACCGTACGATAGTATCCGCCTTTCTTTCGGTCAAATCCGAGACACAATGTACTTGAATCAGATGGAAAAGGGTTAAATGATGCTGAGGAGTATTCATGGGATCATCTACCATCTGCATGGTCGCTGTTTTGTGACTTCTCAACTGCCGTCCATTGCGTCGCCTAATATTATTGTAACTCCCTTCCTTGTCGTGTCAATGTTGACACTTAGACGGTGCACAAGATATGCAGGGACAAAGTGTCTGTTAATCTCACTCTGGAGTGCGACTCAATCTAAGCCGCAATGGGGTTCAGCTTGCAACGGTTTTCAGCTCTCTAGCAATTCTCAGCTTGTGTGAGGAGATCATCGAGGCGCAAACGGGTGTTCAGCTCAGAATCCTGCAGGATTTTGCAGTCCTCAAGCGGCTGGAATTAGCGAAGATCAGAAGCCTGAGTCATAATGAGGTTAAACTACATACAATGTCTTCTGTGCCTCGGGGTTTCGACTCCTCTCTTTGGTCCTGGATTGCACAATGCTGCTGTCTGCTTTGCTACAGACTGGGACAAGGGCTTACGAAGCATTTGCTTGTATGGTTGTCATGATGACTTTTTGCAAGTCAAAAAACACTGTCGGGCTTTGAGAGACGGGTAGGAGCGGTGACGCGCTTTGCTTGCACCCACTCGTCGCCATACATCAGTCATAAAGCAACCATAGGCAGCAAACGGCAATACAGATCTCCATGCCCATATGGATACTGCAAAGTGATTGTGATCGTGCTATACGAGAAATAGGCTTTATGTGTCACTGCCGTTTCGGTACAGCTACTGTCAACCCCAGGAATTCGGAGATGGACTGTCCCCAAATCAAACTCCGAGGATCTGCGGTTTATATATCTTGCGTCGATTCATTGCTAAATCACAATCAGATATCATGTCGAGGACAATACAGATCTCTTGGAGCTTGTCACTGACAAGGCAAACGTTCAAAAGTACACCCGGCAAATATCTGTGCTCATACTCACGGCAATCCACAATTCAGGTTAATCGCCAACGAGGTTTCGCAAGCATCAATTACACTCCTTTACAACGTCGCCCAAGCAATGGAATCTCGGTTGTGGTAGTGGGAGGAGGTATTGGTGGATTGATGACAGCTCTCGAATGTTGGCGTATTGGCTGCTCTGTCCGTATTCTTGAGAGATTTCGACGAAACGTCACATCTGGTATGCGACTCATCTTGGAACATTGATTCAAAGACTAACATTCACATCGGCGACTCTTTCAGTATAGGCCCATCGGCTATTAATGCTTTCAAGAATTGGCCATTCTTGAAAGCAAGAAACTCGGAAATTGCTTATGACCCTCTTGTTTCGTTCCATCATATCAATGGCGAACGATTCGCTGGCCCCAAGGATTTCTCGAAGATGCTCTACTTTGGGGATGCAGATAAGGTCTATCGTCACTCCAGGCCAAGATTTCATTCTATGCTACTCGAACAGCTCCGCCAGATCGATATTGAAGTCGAATATGATTGCGAAGTACACGAGTACTTTGAGGAAGCCGAGCATGATCGTGCAGGTGTCATTCTTCGAGACGGCTCTCAAATCTCAGGCGATATTGTTGTGGCGGCAGACGGTCTCCGAAGCAAGTCGTGGCCATTGATAGCTGGTAAAGAAGTGCCTGCTCGTGGCAGTGGTGATGCTCTCTTTCGAGTGGCGTATCCTGTCGAGCTGGCGCTTGCTGATCCTAAAGTCGCTGAGCATTTTGAACTGCTCAAAGATGGTAGATCGACGATACAGTTGTGGCATGGAGCTGGGTTACAAGCAGCTTTCTGGCGAAATCAACATGAAATGAGTTGGTCTTTGTCACATCCCGTAAGTATCTTGATGCTTCGACAAGATACATGACTGTCATTACTGACAAAAGCCAGGATGATGGCAAGGCGCAAGAGTCCTGGTCGGTGAAAGTCACCCCCTCAGATGTCATTCGATACACTTCCACCATTCCTAGCTGGCCCGAGATAGCCGACAGGGTGATCAGAACAACTCCGCCGGGCACGATCGTTGATTGGAAACTCATGTGGCGCGATCCTCAACCAAACTGGACTTCTCCTGCTGGACGTGTGGTTCAACTCGGCGATGCGGCGCACGCTTTTCTGCCTAATTCTGGCAATGGTGGCACGCAGGCCATGGAGGATGCTATCTCACTTGCCACTTGTATCGCGATAGCAGGTGATAGAAAGGGTGTCCCAATCTCGACAAGGGTGCACAACCTTCTTCGCTTTGAGCGTGTCTCATGCCTGCAAGCATTTGGTATAGTCAACCGGGAAAAGGCTCAAGGCAAAGCACCCGATGGAGGTCAACAGGTTTCGAAGACTGGATCCAAAGGGAAGCATGCTCAAGTCGGTCGATGGATCCTTCGTCACGATCCGGAACAGTACGCTATGGACAATTATCGCAAAGCTGCCATGCATCTGGAACATGGAGCCCCGTTCAAGAACAGGAATGTTCCGCCTGGGATGGTCTACATACCGTGGACTATAGATAATTTGTTGGAGGCGTATGCTAAGGGTGAACCGACAGTGCTTGATGGAGACTGGAGGTAGGATAAGCCATATCGTGTGCATTCTTGCAAAATGTCGCGTCAGAGTTCCGAGTGATGGTAGTCAAGCGGACAAGCCTGTTTATCCACGTTGCATAATCACACTCGAGCGGTCGTCCTTATAACTCTTGTTCATCGGGATTGCAGCCTTTCTGAGCGGATGTTGTGTTGTTCAGGCTACTAATCACAGTCTCTGATCGTCCCGCCAAAATTCTGATGAGAAAACACGTGAGCCGGAAGCCCGCTTCCGTCGGGCTTGTCTCCGACAGACCGAGGTCACACTGTCGTCATTATCTCGGGCCCAGCTCCGGCCCGACAGAATTCTCCATGCTTTCTGGAATCGACTGCCTCCTCTCATCGATAACTTCTGTCGCGCCTTTCTCCACCGCAATATCTCGGAATCAGCTCCAGCCCCACCGAATTCTCGATGCACAACTGAATTTCCGTTGGAAACTCCATGTCCCTTGGCATCTAATTCTCAACTTGTCTCTCGTCAGAATCTTCCGTCATCCCTACCTTCAACATGGCTTCGACGGAAGCCCCATCAGCCCAACCGCTCAATGCTACAACGAAGCGCCATCAAATAGTTGTCGCTTGCAACAAGTGTCGAACGCGCAAGGTCAAAGTTAGTCGTTACCGTTAGAGCCGCGTCGAGTTGTCAGGAGTTGAATTTCAGCCAGTGTGACGGCCAACGTCCGACGTGCGCTAATTGCGCCGACCGTGGCATAGAATGTGTCTATGCTGCTGAAGCAGACGCACCTCCAATAATTGCTCTCAAACGTAAGCATGATGCACTTCAGCGTGAGAACACCGAAGTAAATCAACTTTTGAGCCATCTCAAATCTGTCGCTCAACCGGATGCTCTGAAAATTCTGGATTTCTTGCGCAGCGGACAAGATGTGTCTTCAACCATCGAGTTTGCGCAGACATTACCTGCTCCTGGCGCACCTGCCGAACAACTACTTAGCACGTTTCGAGATCAGAATGTGTCTGAAGGATCACTGACGTCCGTGCCTTACCGAGGCTTCTCAAGTCATGCTTCAGTCGCCTTGGACTTGAATGGAGGTCGCGACAGATATGACAGAATCACCATCCACCCTCGTGATCCCTTTTCAGTTGATCCAGGTACTACATTGCCTTCGATGCCTGCTCTGCTGTACGCCGCTCCATATTTCCCCTACCAAGCTTGTTAATGTCATTGTCAGTGCATCCTTACGTGAGCCATTGAGTCCGAGTCCACCACCTCGGAGGAGCACACGGATCAAAAGGTCTCCAAGTGCCCCGAATCTGCAGCAGGTGCATACCATTCCATGCAGACATCGTACATCACCATATATCTGGCTCTACGACGATCGACTGTCCTCTGTCAGAGCTCAGGATTGGAATGTCACATATGTGGATGATGTGGGATTTCGGAACATCATCAGTTCGTTCTTTGTTTGGGACCATCCCTCGATCCACATGTTCGATGAAGATGACTTCCTCGACGGCTTGATCAGACTACCATCTGACACGTGCTCCGAAGTGCTTGTTCATGCAGTTCTGGCATATGGTTCGGTAAGTCTGCTGATTGAAACTCGTCTTTCGAGCAACGAGTCTGACTGAGGATTGATCAGGTGAACTACGCGCATGTAGATCGAGAAACCGCTGCAGCTGTACTAAAGGCCGCTTGGTCTGAGGCAGAGCGTCTCTGGGACACGTCAATTGACAAGGAACATGACTTGTCTAGTGGCGCGGCTGCCATGTTGATTTGGGCTATGCACACCTTTAATGGTGCTGACAAGCTCGGGATGCCGTATCTCTTGGCAATGCGACACATCACCACAAACATGGGTCTGTATGACAAGGGTCGCCGCGCTGAAGTCTATGATTCCGCCCAACCAAGGAGAACCCAAGCCAGAGGCGTCTTCGCCTGGGGGATGCATGACTGGGCCGTGTAAGTTCTCAAACAGGTTCCAAGCATGTGCAAGTTACTGACTCTAACAAAGCTTTGCTGAAGTTGCTTTCAGAGCCGATCTTGGTTTTAAGAACGAGCCACCAATTCAACCGCCAAGAGTGGTAAACATTTCAGATCACGAACAATGGATGCCTTGGCCCTGGCCCAAGCAAGGAAGGACGGTTCCTGCGCTGAGGTATGAAGTCTTTGCTGCTCAAGCAAGTCTTGCTACCATCTTCAAGCGAATCGTCCCTTTACAAACAAAGTATTCTACTGGACCTCTCACCCTCGAGTATTTAACAGCTTCACTTGACCTCTATCAGCAGTTCAAAGGTTGGTCAGACAGAATTGATCCGCTCCTGAAAGACTTGATATTCCTAGAGGAAGCACCGCCGCATGTTTTCCAGGTCATGTAAGTACTCGATCAAGGCCCTCATTTCTGCTGTTGCAGTCTTTGCTGGCGTCTGACCACTTGTTATCAAGTCTCAAGCTGATTGCTCGCAGGTGCACATATTACTTTGCGATTGGGGAGTTGTTTCGACCATTCACAATGACATCTTCACATCCTACACCACATGCAGCGCCTCTGGTGAGAGCAAGACTGCCAGTAGAGCCATGTCTGTCAGTGACGGTAGACTCTGCCTTGCAAGCCCGCGCCCTGCAAAGCCGGATTGCAAAGCTCTACAGCCGCGATCAATTCATGAACTTCTTCCCCTTCTATGCGCTTCCCGTAGCGTTCGAAACGTTGCCTTCGATCTCTTCATTGAGTCCAACGTTCTCATACCACGCTGCTGATGCTTTCCTCGACGCTCTTCGCGTCCTGTTTCATGCTAGCAAGCAACTTCCAGTCATTCAATATGCAGCAATGGGGATTGAGCAAGCGGCCTCTACGATGAACATAATCTTGCCGGATGAAGCAAAGGCCATGTTCGAAGCTTTCAAGCGCAGGGTTGCAGAGGACGACGACCGTGACAGGGGCAAATCTAACTGGGTTGTTGTATTCAATACTGCTAGCACGAATGTTCAAGCATCAAGATTGGACAATCTCGTCAGGGAGTTGAACAGTCTGAGACTGGCAATATGAATAGATCGCAATCGAACAAAACATTACGCAGAACAGCAGCCAATGAGAGGCTGTGTGAGCTCCTTGGCCTGTGTGAAAGAGTAACCTCGTCAACAAGATCGATTTTGACGCCTGTGACGATGTGCATAAATTCTTGATAGAAAGGAGCCGTGTGGTCTCCAGTTAACACAGATGATGAACAATGCGGGCTAACAGGTCGTGATACATGAGCTAGATACTGAGATATATGTTGGCATATATGGGAATGACGTTCAGAAGATAGGGGAAGGGGCAGTAGTCAGAGCGTTCAAGGAGATGTACTACAAGAGTAGTGGCAGCTAGTGTTGTTGAAAGCAGCAGCGTCGTCCCGCCTTGCCATCTCAAGTAGCAAAGCGCCAACTGTTGACCTCTCCGGTCTCTGCTTCTTTCTTGTCAAGTGCCTTGTTCTTCCTGATGCACCACCATCTGGTAACCAAACAAGAAAGAATAGTCATACCACATCCGGCGATGATGACACCACCGCCAGTCTGGTATCTGGGCTCCTGGCTGGTGAGGAAGAAGTAGGGAGAGAACCAGTGACTGACACTGCTAACGCAATTAGCAATGGCAATGAGTGCAGCTCTTTTGGTCCGAGGCCTAGGGACGACGGTTGTCTCCCAAGAGATTTGAATGTTGAGACCAACGAAAGGTCCGGAGCAGAGAAGAACCAAGGCAAAGTATCTGGCGCCAGTGTTGAGAGTGGAGATCATGATGATCGCGCCCACGAGACAGACTGCAATGCTGCCGATGATATGCCAGCAGTGCTCCAGATGACGACCACTGGACCATGAAATACCGAGGGTGACAAAGTAGGCGATAACATAGGGTGGTGCCTGAACGAGATATGTTACTACCTTGGAGAATCCAAGAGTAGCCATGATCTGAGCATCAAATCAGAATCGACTTCGAAAGAATCAACAGGACCGAGAGAGGACTTACGGATGGGAAGAAGTCCTTGAAGGACTGAGCAATGATAAGAGCGAAATGCAGAGAGGCAAACATCCATGTGAAAGGATCGCGGAGGGCCTGGCTAACACCGCCCCAATAGTCGCCCTCATCATCCTCGGAGACACCACCCGCAGATACAAGAACACGCCACTGAGCCATTTCTGACTCTTCGGGAGTAAAGAAGTATGTTCCAGTGTTGTTTGGCCAGTTTGGCAAAAGCCAGAACCCGGTCAGTGCAACCATAATGCTGACAATACCCTCGAGGATGATGAACCATTGCCAAGCATGAAGATTGGCAATACCATCCATGTTTGTCAAGATTGCTGCTGCAAGCAAGCCAGAGATGACGTTGGAGATGATGTTGCCAGCATGCCAGATGCCCATGCGAAGTGGCGACTCATGTTTCGTGTACCAAGAAGATGTCATAAGAGAGACAGCAGGCAGAAATGGACCTTCTGTAAACCCGACGAGAAACCTGCACACACAGAAAGACCAGCCGCTCTTCATTGCAGGCATGCAGATTGTGACGGCTGACCAGGCGAGCATACAGCATGGCAGGAGGATGCGAGGATTGCCCTTAGCGATGATAACGTTGGCAGGAATCTGCGAGATGATGTATCCGACGTAGAACATGGAGATGCCAGTAGACCACATGACATCGTTCATTCCCAGATCAGCCTGCATACCAGCAAGGCGGGCATTGGAGACGTTGATTCGGTCGAGATAGCTGTGAGTGGGCCGTGTCAGCGAGTGACTCTAACAGTTGAGTGGAAGGAAAAGTACTTCATGAGCAGCATTGCAGTGATGCATGGCAAAAACTTCCAGTCCAGCTTTTTCAAGACCTTTTTGTTCAAGACCGCAAGTTCTTCATCAGATTTATCGCGAAGCAGGGGGAAGCCCTCGAGATAGGTTGACTCGACTGGAGCACTTTCAATGTGCTCGACAGCCTTTTCCTTTTCAAGGACTGAGACGGGAGAAGAAGGGCGCGAAAGAGGCATCTTGTTGACTTGATGATGTTCAGGTATGTGTGGATGTTTGATCAAAACCAGCAGAGTCGGCTGTCTTTATAGATCTTCACTCATCTTAGTAGGTCGATCGAAAGGCGGAGTGCCCCATGGGGTATGGTGTGCGAACCTGGAATCCCCGCACATCTCTACCAATGCATGGGGCAAAGATGCATCACGACCTCTTGGTAAAGACTATATCTGTCAATTTCGGACGGTCGGACACCTGCCGACGAGAGAAGCGGAGAAAGCGACTTCTTGGTGGAGGCTATGCGCAGCAGGTATCAAGCGTTGTACTCAGACTCAATCACTTTGTGGCTATGTGAGCACGCCCAAGATGGACAAATCCATACAACTTTGTTCGAAGGATTGAGGTGCCTAGACAGAATTCTGACACTCATCTACCTTGGCGACTGGGCATTAACAACCAAGACAAATATCCGAAATGCTCTCAATGTACAGAAAAAAAGCGAATTCATAGACGGCAAATCTTGATCGTAAGCATGGTTGAGCGCTGCCATAGTTATGTGGAAGCATTAGTTGTGTTACAAGCATCGATTTTGGCGGCTAAAGAAGTAAATCCCGTTGTCAGCCTGATGGATTGCGACATCATCAATTGCAATTTCTTGTCCACATGATATCAGTGTTATAAGCCAGAGGTCTGGGCTTCAAGTGTACGTGACGCGAGAGGAACAGTACGAAACAATCGATTTGGTTGTGAGAGGCTACATTGTACCTATCTCTCCATGCCATAACGGTCGTCTTTGCATCAGAGATCTTCCACGATCTCGATCATAGCCATCTTCTTGTCGACAATCATAGCTGAATGGCTATTCTTCTTGTACATGAGCTTCTACCAAGGCCGTCGAAATATCGAGCTGCTGTGTCAAGCATGGCAAAGACGGCATAGGCTAGTGAATCAAGGCATATAGAAGCGAAGAAGACAGATGCTCGAAAGCCGTGCACAGTGACCAATAGACTAGGCATTGCACAAGTGCATATGAAGTAGAAGGCCTAATGAAGAGCGATTATGACCGCGATATTGGAACAACGAGAGCATAGGGATAGATCTCAGACGAACAAGCCATAGAATACTGGACAATTCGATGGACCGGCCGACGGCATGAAGATAAATCGCAACCTTAGCACCTTTCGGGTATCAGATGTACTTTGATCGATACAAAAGACAGCATTCCAATCTGCAGGCACACTATCGCCGTTATCGCATACGAGGTATTCTTGGAGACATGATGCTGAAGGGAAAGATACCTCGCTGCACAGATTGGATCACAAGCGACTTGCTAAGGCCAAGAGCGTCTTGCAGTCCAATCAAGCAATCGACTCCTTGCCACAGCCTAGAAGGCCGCTGGACAGAGGCAAGAAGCCACTTCTCCGTTACGCGAGTTACTTGTCCGAGAGACCACCAGGAACTCCGTCATGACATCAATCCCTAGCTATAGTCGCTTGTAACTACCAAGACGCAGACTCTTGAGCATAATGTGCACATATTGGGACATTGTGCTTTCACGCGCCTGCTTGATTTGCTAAGGTGGGTCGTAGCAAGCAAACTCCTCTTATCCACCTCTTTCCAAACTCTTATGATGGTTTGCGAGTACTTCTTCGGGAGCTGGAGAGCCGAAATGCTGCTATGCAGCTCGTCCGAAGATGCGAGCGACAAGGATCCTGATCTGGTGGTCGGGTTGTCGTACAGTTTGCGCGCGAAAGTGTTGGAAGATATATTGGCCAATCTTTTGAATCAGATCCAAGAATGGCGTCGAGTCGATATGGCTGTACTCCCAGTATTTCTGATGTCTGTACACGATGCGGAGTCGGATTCGGCGAATTCGGTATGTCCTCGATTCATCCTCGACGAGCATCTTATCAACGTTAACTTCACATCATCATTTGGAGTCATACCTGCAGCAAGATAAACATCCAAGCCTCGTGTATTTTCGCAACCTGCATTGCCATGACCTGGTCGAATCTTGTCTTTACCAGGATCTGTTGCGTTGCAGACTGTCTGCTGCAGACAGCCAGAAGTGCCACTTGGACTCTTCTCAAAGATTGATGCGACATCGAATACATGTTCACGAAAGTACTTGGTCACTGCCGAAGATACGGAAATCATTCTGCCAAACTGTATGATAATCGAATCTTGAGCGATTTCGGATTTGTAGTCCAAGTCCGGATCCCGCATTGAACTCACTTGCCTGGGTCTCCTTACTACCTCCCATCCCGATGGAGCTCGTCGAGAAGTCCGACGCATTGAATTGTCTAGCGGGTCAGCTGACCACCAAAAGGTGCAACACGAATTGACGGACCCACTTGCGTTGAAGCGCTCATTACAAATCGGTCGAGAGCCGAAAATCTGCGGACTCTGGAGTGCGGGTGTCGGCAGACCTCCGACGGCGTGGAGTAACAAGCTTGGGCACTTCCGAGGTGTATGCTCCACAACCGAACAGTCTCCGATATATGGCAGAATAGTCTGTCTTTTTATCCTGTCAGCGCAAGCGGAATATATCGGAGTCGATTTTATAAAGACATCGCTTTCTGCCATACCATTGTATACCCATCACTCGTCTGCTTGCACACGTCAGTTCGTCACGACACAATTGCCTTGATCACACTCGGCTCCATCTCTTTGAACATCACAAATACTCAATCATCCAGCATGATGACCAACGGTACAACTTTCACGGTGTCGAATCCATGGAGAGACAGAATCCTCAAAGGCGAGATTTGCTCAGTCATGTCCTGCAAGTTCTTTGTCAGCAACGAGGTCGCAATGATGGTCAAGATGGCTGGAATTGATGGCATGTTTATCGATATGGAGCATTCCGTTCTGACAATCCGTGATGTATCACAACTCATTCTCGCATGCAACTACGTCGGAGTCAGCCCCATTGTTCGCATCCCTTCTAAGTCACATTGGCAACTCAGCAGAATTCTGGATGCTGGTGCAGCTGCTGTCGTCATTCCTCACTGCGAGACCGTCCAACATATCAAGGACATTGTCCGTGATTCCAAATACGCCCCTCTCGGCATTCGCGGGTGTGCCAACAACCAACCCATCCTCAATTTCCAGACAGTACCTACACTGGTGCAGAACGATCTACTCAACCGTGAGACCATGGTGATTCCCATGATCGAAACTCCTGGCGCCGTTGAGCTTGCAGACGAATTCTTTGCCATCGATGGCGTGGACGGTATTCTGGCCGGCTCCAATGATCTCTGCACAGATCTCGGCATCCCAGGTCAATACGACAATCCGCTTTACCTGAACGCAGTGGAGAAGATTATCGCGGCTGGTGTCAAGGCTGGTAAGCCTATTGGCATTGGAGGAATCGGTGGCCGCCTTGACTTGCTAGAACGTTTCTTCAAGCTCGGTGCGACATGGTCACTTAGCGGTGGTGATGGATCAATTCTGCAAGCTGGTATGAACAAGATTGGCAAAGCGTATGCAGAGATTGACGGCAGAGTGCAAGGATCTCGCACAAATGGAACAAAACAGCAAAAGTGAACAGTTCAGTAATTCAAAAAGATAGTTCTATGAATGAATTCCATGAGCAGATTCAATAGCGTTGCAACTTCTTGATCAAGTCAAGATGAAGTTCCCATCAGTAATTGTAGACGAAGTTAAGGATGTTAGCAGAACGATACTGAACTCTCTGCTGACCCAAGTCTATGTCGAACCTTGGCATAGGAAGTCCAAGAAAGCATACGTTCCCACACCATATCATAGTGCAGTTGCTACATGAAAAGCTTGGATTTTGGCAAGTTTTGAGCCAGTAATTTCCCTCCCGAATAAGTTCAACGCAGTCACGTACCATATCTGCAACCATCAATGTCGATCACAAGTGTATGAGAAGAATTGTGCTCTTCTCCATCGACCTCTTTTGGAGTTTCTGATGTTGTAGACGATAGAGAAAGCGCTTGAAAAGTCAGATTCTATGAGACCGACGCACATACAGTTCTTGATGCGAATCGATTGCGAATAAACTATGTACATTTTTGCGGAACAAATCACACGACTGTTGCGACGAGAATGTCTGAGCTGCATGGATCGTAACCTGCCGACTACCCAAGGTATCGGAATCCTTCGGCCTCGTCTGCAAACTGTGCAGTGTCTGGACGGGTTCCAGGGGCTGGGGGTCCTCCTTCCCGGTTATCACGGCGCTTATTCTCCCACTTGATCAAACCCATGTAAATGAACGTGAAAATCATTCCAACGCAAGAGAGCGCAACTTCGACAGCCGCTCCTCTTGTGTATCGGGGACCTTCCGATTTGGGGAAGAGATATCCGGAGCCGATACTGGGCAATGATTAGCTTTAGTCTTGCGGAGTAAAAGGGGAAGAGGCTACTCACGCGACTGCCTGGGCAAGAGCGACGGCAAGAGGCACGGCGACAGCACGTCGAGACTCGCTGCCAGCATTGTTGGCCGACCAAGTGACGATCAGTGGGGTGCAGACTAGTCGCGACAGTCAGAGAAGCATTCTACATGCAGGTTGATGAACACATACTGTAATGGCCAGTCTCGGCAAGGATCAAAGCCGCAAAATGAGCAGGTTTGTTGCTAGTGGGGGCACCAAGGAAAGTCGCGAAGCCCACGATCAGGAGCACCCAACCAAATTGAGTAGGCCAGCCACGACTACCGATCCTGTCAGAGATCTTTGCTGCTATGATCATGCACTGTTTCGTAGTCAGTTCTCTGCTTGCGGGTAGTGTGAGATCAAGAACCCAGTAGGACATACAACGGCGGCGGAACCATATGGTGCCAGTGTAGCGATCTGTGCTGTGGCGCCTTCAAACCCGTTCTCACTGAGGAGCGTAGGAAGATAGGCACTTAGCGCCGCTCCTGTAATCTGCTGACACATGTTCATGAGCATAGCTGTGGTTGTGTCAGTGTCATGTTTGGTAAGAAAAGCGCAATTGGGCCACTCACGCAAAACCTGTGGCCAACGGTACAATGCACCACGTGCTTGCTTCCAGTTGATTGCTTTGACTTCCGGACCCATGCTCATGAATCGCTCGTACATGACTGTTGTGTGTCAGCTGCCAATCCTTGAACCGTCTCTTTCATCATGCTTACGATAGTCTTTCTCCTCGGCCGTGAACCACCTGCAAGATGCGATATCGTCTGGCAGTACAATGATTGCGATGATGGATACCACTACTGTGGCACCACCCTCGATCAAGAAGAGGATACGCCATGATTCGAGCGAGCCGTGGATAAATGAAACGCCATAAGCGACAATACCGTTAACGAAACCACTGTACATTGTCAGTCAAGCTCTATGCTACAAGTGGAACTTTTCCTTACCCTAGAGGAGCCATTGCCAACCAGATAGCGACGCGGGTGCCCAACTTTTCTCTCGCGTAGAAGCGTGATAGAAAAACCTGGATGAGTGGGGAAAATCCAGCCTCTGGAAACATGTCAGCGACGTTACCCAAGATGAGACAGCAGATAAGTCACCTCCAAGACCAATGAAGAACCGGCATGCAAAGGCGCCCGAGTAATTTTGTACAGCAGCAAAGCTCGTTGCGGCAATGCCCCAGAGAAGAGCACAGAAAGTGAGAACCGAGACCATGCGTGTACGTTTGCCAAGCAGAGCAAAAGGGACCACTGCAATGTGTTAATCAAATCGCTATGGGTGTGTTTTTCAGTGATGCTTACTGAATGGAGCATAGCTCACGTAGTAGAGCGAATTGAGCAGCGCATAGGTATCGCCTTTGGGATCGTGGCCAATGTCTTTCATCATGCCAAGTGACTTTGCATTGCCCAAGTTGGATTTGTCCAACGAGGAGGCAAGATAGACTGTACATCAGTTAGCAATGGAACTCTTTAGTGTGTTATCGACACCGCCACTCACTCAACGTCAACAGAGGCATCACGATCAAATCCAACTGTGAGAGTCAGCGTACAATCCTCAATATCCTTATAGAGTCAAAGCACCTTGAGCATGGTCTTTCTCATGAACTTGGGATCAAACTCCCGGATGACCACTTCTTGTTGTCCATTTGTGACCGTCTTTGAGGCATCTTCGACGTATGCATTGTCAAGCTTCTCAACAGCAGGCAGAGTTCTAGCATCCATGGCGGATGCTTGAGGTTGTAGGAAGCGGCGATTCTGGTCCTTTGCAAGCTTGGGAACGAGCGACAGACACGAGATATATGTGCTCAAAGACTTTTGAGCCGAAACTGACGCTTGTGGGGAAGCCTGGCTGGCCAATTTTGCAAGCCAAAATACAACCTCAAATGGCCCACATGAGTACTCGGGGGCACAACTGTCCGGGGACCCCAGATGTACGGTCGCGCCCAAGCCGACGCTTGCATAACTTGTATCGGACCCGCCCCGATAGAGCAGATTTGTTCCGATGACAAGCTCATATCCTAATAAAGCTTGCCGACTTGTGGGTACAGCAACGCTCGAGGAATCGCAAGGCGCCCCGCACCCCGCATCGCTGGGACAGTCTTGGTCATTAGGCCGCATCCATAGTCATGGGTGTGGGGTGAGCTGCGAGGCGCCATCGGAGTCCGGACCTTGGCTAATATCGTGGGGAACAATTCCACGACCCAGATCCGTCTCCCTACCCATTATTGATTGATTGATTGATTGATTCAATTGATCAGGCTACTTGGCTCTACAGCGAACCTATAAGCCGTCTCCTATTGGTTCTACCTTT